>ATSW01005527.1:0-16801 GCA_000444245.1 Botryllus schlosseri
CGATGGTAGCAAATGATCAATGAAGCAATGTCTGGGCGAGGTAGGGCAACAGTGTTAGTAGTATAACGACAGGAGGTGATCAAGTAGATATTTTTTGAATCTATTATAAGGCAATTCACGGATATGTGGTGGTAATGCATACCAGATGATAGGTCCTGAGTAGTCGATAGATCTCTTAGTTAGGTTGCTATTGGGTGGGTTATGCCAAAGGGACTGGTTAGTCATGAAGTCAGACGCAGCTCTGAGAACGCAGAAACTCTAATTTTGTGAATTACTATGCCTTACGATAAAAATATCTTTACATGGAGATGGTTTCTAATGAGTTTAATATTTCCCATTACAGATGTCACGGGCTCACCCATTTAAGCCTCTGCTTTTGTGAACATGTGACTGACGCCGGCATCGAATTACTCGGCAGCATGAACGCGTTAACGAATCTTGACCTCTCTGGAACCAACATCCAGGACCAGGTAACCTATGTTCTAAACTTCTTGACTGTTCCTTGTGATAATTCTCCATAGATTTTGGCTAAGCTCATGTCTCATGGGATATAACTGATTGCAAATTTTGATATAAAGATACTAGGCCGGGAGGATTGGGATGTGGTATTTAACCTAGCACAACTGTGGGTAGTGTCACTGTTATACCAAGAGTGTTGTGGTAATTAATGACTGGTGAGGATAAACAAACCTCTACTGAAATACTCAATAAATTCCCACTATAGCTTGGAAAAGTTTGGCCTTACAGGTAAGAAATTGTGTTGCCTATATCGGTTACTTTTACCCAAAGCAACTTTGAATGATACCAGAACGTCGGAAAGTAGCTTCTATCCTAATGCTTTTCACATCACATCAGACCAGCCAAGGCTGTGTCAACAAAGGAAGTTCGTGTACCATCTCAAAATAGCACATTGAACGCTCTCTTTTTCGAAATTTCATGCTGGTAAGTGGTAACATCATATCTTGTGATACGATTTTTGATATGTTATATGTTCTTTCCAATTCTCTACTAGTTGCTGACGAGTGTCAGCCAAAAATAATAGGGTTCATTCCAATACAAATATACTATTTAATTGTATATTGAAGTTCTGTACCTCCAAGAAGCACATCAACGATAGTATATGATTCTACAAATCAAATATCCGTTCATCTTCAGGGTCTCGCCGCCCTTGGAACGAACAGCAAGTTGAAATCGTTAACAATTTCGGAATGTTCATCGATCACCGATTTGGGTTTACAAAAGTTTTGTCAGCAAGTGAAAGAGTTGGAAGAATTAGACGTTTCCCATTGTATGACACTGACCGATACCGCGATGAAAAACCTGGCCTTTTGCTGCCGAATGTTGACGAGTTTGAACATCTCCGGATGCCCGCTTGTAAGTCAACTGGTCATATGTGCACTTTGAATCTACTTAATCTGACTATTTAGTGTTTACACACTTGTCAATGCTTCTAGCTAAAGTGCTGGAGACATTATTTACACGCTACTGTAAAGTGGGAATTAGTAGATAACATGATTTCGTTTAGTGTGTACTACTGTCTCAAGTGGTTGTTAGACTACTTCCACTTCTACTTGACTGATTCTTAAGCAAATAGAATGCAGTTTTGGAATATATTTACATCACTCTGAGGGAAATTCTCATAACCAGGATAACTCATTATATTTCCTAAGACTGAACCCTTTTGTAATGGTATTAGTCGTTTTGCGTTAGTTGCAAAGCTGCCCTTCGATTAACCAGGGCTGTGGAGTCGGTTAATTTTAGGACCGACTCCTGAGTCTTTAAATTACCGACTCTGACAGCATTACCAATTTACTTCGAAAATTGTATGCCACAGTGACGTTTAAATGACTATCATATAACTATTAAACTTACGCAAACATACGATTTACGATGGCATGCAAAATTGTTTCATTGTGGCACAGCTCGAGTTACTCACCGTGCAATTAACATGGAAGAATGCCTTTCCAAATATCCTTCCTTTTTTCATATTTTATAACATGGACTCTCTAATATCCTAATATGTATGAAACCTTCGAACACGACATATATCCAATCCTGTATAATTAAAATGTAGATAAAATATTCGAAGTGTAGCTCTTGTGTATGAGTCAGCAACTAACACAGAGATGTAGCTTACTAATTTTCTCATTACACGCTATACTGAGTGGAAGCACACACTCTCACTACAAACAAACAAACATTGGTCAGAATCGAAATTTAGGAAGCAGTGAAATAGCATATATCTAGTCTACATGCACTTACTCAGTATTCAAGGAATAGGACTTGCAGTCTTTCTTAATCATTTGTTCTACCCAAGCAGCTAAGCTACACTACAAATATTTTTAATTTTGTCAAGTGGTAAGCAGCGTTTGGTTATAGTTACATCAATTTTACAAACTCCGACTCCACAGCTCTGCGATAAACTGCTAAAAGTATACAAACCCTGGAACAAGTCAGCCCTCAAGATTTCCAGGCTATAATCTGACATATCGACCTCCCCTACTGACACTTGCAACATTCATTTTTCTTTTATGTGATCCTTTCTTAAATCCAATGTGCATTCCTCTTATTTACATGCTGTAGGCCAAGGTGGGTGTCCGATTATAAGACTTTTCCAAGTTGTTTCGGAACCCCAATCTTGCGGTGTAATGAGTTGATAAGAATTTAAATAAAATGGTGTTGATGATGAAGTCTACCTTTTGGAGTCACCTATCTGGGAAATCGTGTCTTCTACTTGCAATTGAGTAGATATTGACAACATTACTCGCGGTACCAACGCTATTGGTCTTGAGATATGTCATCATCACTTTCGAAATTGTCATCATAACTGGACTGATATCAGCTGGGCTCTACTCCTATAGACAGTATAGTGTGTTACCATTGCACGATTGCACCCGCTCAATTTGGTGAAACTTTCTTCCAGTTCACTGACCTCAGTATTCAATACCTGTCTGGCGTCTGCCACTACATCCACGTCCTAAACATATCCGGCTGCATCCACGTCAGCGACCGTGCGCTGCGTTATTTACGCAAAGGATGCACACAGCTGCACGTTTTAACGATGCTGTATTGCAAAAGTATCACAAAGTGAGTACGGAAAAATGAAGCCGTAGTAAGGTATCGATCGATAGTATTGACGGGATGCTGTTTCTCAGAGTCATGGCGCACAAGTTCCGTTCCAAGGTCGACCGGTTGGAATACAACAGCGACGAAGTGCCCGCCTGGTTCAACTACGCGGCTGCCCCGTCTTTACACGGCAAGAAACGGACGCCCAAATCCAACGAAGCTCCAAAATGGATCGAACTGGAAGAACAGGATTGATTTTGCTCAAAAACATCAGAGAATTGTCAATAACATCGAGCCATGCCGAGGGAATTTCAGAAATTCCGTGTGACATTGCACATTCTATTTTTAATATATATGAATATATATGCATTCGCTTTGATGTACAAAGAGTTCCGATTAATCGACAACTACTCCGGAAACTGACTGGGTGTTTTATGCATCGTTTCGATTTTCTTAACCCTACATAGCTTTACGACAAGTGCCAACATTATTTCCTGTGATGCGAAAAGCGTTTTACATTTTGTCTGTTACTTTTGGTCTGTTGCAGTTCAACATGAGGGATGCCGGTGCTAGGTGAACTAGCTGTTCGAAGTCGTAGTAAATTCAACGTACAGTGTGAACGAGCTATATTGAGCAGAATTCCACATTCAAATAATGATCTGTCGTTTGCTTTCATACATTTACAAGTTTACCGGTAAGGCTCCTCTCTTTTCACAGTATGACTACACGACTAGCCAATCGGATAGAATCGACAAGTGTTGGTATGTAAGAGAAATTTGTTACCAAATTTTGTCGAATTTCCCGAAAAAGGACTCACTAAAGTTTTTATCCGCCTGACTGATTTTCATATTATACTGCCAATTGAGGCAATTAACATGGCAGTTGTGGGCATGGCAAAGCTGTTTTGTCCGTGATATACAATAGATACTGATGGAACTAACCATATTCAACGCGGAAAGGGAATCCAGTAAATAAAGGATTAGTATTGATCAGGTTAAATCATCAGGTTACTTTGATGACATTAAAATTGACTAGAAAATTTGTCTCCCAGTCAAGAGTCATGTCAAGTAATTTACAAAATATGACTCGAGCCATCCCAACACTGGTGTGAACTGAGAAATGCACCATCGCATACCGTGGCAGTAGAATGGTCATCTTGATTCGCAACGCCTGTCTGGGATTCTCCATCGTACTAGATAATGACTCTTCTTCCCGACTGTGATGAGGCTCATGTCGTTCTTCAAAACGTGAAAATCACTCAGCATTATCTGCTCGGCAGCTTTCATACGGATTCCGTTCACGGTGACGCCGCCGTTTCGAATTGTCTCCATGCCGATTGAGCCTTCCGGTATAGCCTGTCGAATTAAGACTGCCATTTTTAGTAATTGCATAGCTTGCAACGCGCTAATTAAAGTTACTAAAACTGGTGTCAATTAAAAGCTAAATATAAATTCAATCTGCTCAGTTCAGTGGAACCTCAGCAAAATCTTGCTCATAGTCAGAAATCAGCATTATTACAAACAAACTATGTGGGCGCATCAGCAGTCATACAGAAGCACATTTCAGCTTGGTGTAGACCAGTGGTTGCTAAACCTTATGACTTTTTTTGACCTAAACAAACTGAATTTTGACCTAACCTATGCAAATTAGGTGTTTTCCAGCGTAATGTTAAAATTCTACCACTTATCTTCATTTCTGGTTGGAACTGACTGTCCTAAAGAAGTAGATTGGCCTGAAAAAACGTTTCTGGCTTAGAAACAGGCAACTTTTTACACGAAAAAACCAACATTTTAACGAAATCTGGCCCTATGAAAAATTCAGGTGGTTACAATATGTATTATGGTAGAAATAATTAAAAAAATTTGTAGTACAACGACAATACTTTCCTAAATTCTTGGGTAGAAAGTGCATGTCCTTACTAAGAAGCTTGCCAAGGATGTTCAACAGCAGCAGTTGTTGGCTGACAGCACTCAAGTTGTGCGTACGTACACTGCTGGTGACACACCGTGTTGCTTCATTCTGACAATGTTGTCTACATCACAATTTTTCATCATGCACTTCTTAATATTAGAATGATGCACTGCGCAAGAAGTATTTCTTCAGTTAGGATATTGCGGTACTCTGACCATAACACCACGTTTACCTACTTGTTTTATTCGACCGTTTATGATTCACAACGCGCATACAATTAGCCGTTTACAAAGGTAGGCCTATGAAATAGGCTACAAGCTGTAGAATATCAAATGATAAGTTCACCGACAGTGCAAAATCTACGATACAAACAAAATGCAGACGTCAAAAAAATTTTGAGTTTATGAAAAATTTTGACAAATTTCGACCTAACGCTACAATTTTGACAAAATTTTGACATGTAAAAAAAACCGCTCTAGTTATCACCCATTTAGTTGGACACTTTTGAACTCTTGTAATTGTCATCCACTCGTGGATAATAATAATAAATCCACACCTTGATCTTGAGTGCAATGTCATAAATGGTCGTGTCTGGTTCCAGTATCGCATGATGTATTTTCATCCCTTTGAAGGTGGCGTCCACTTCTTCATCCGTTAGCGCTTCCAAATGCTCCAACGACCCGCGATACAAAACATCTGTGCATCTACATTACGAATGACGCATTGTTCAAAGTTGTCCTATCAGCAAATGGACAGTGTGTCACACACACGACTGCGCCTGAATTTTGTTACAATACCGATATAATAGATTTGTGCCAATATTTGCTGCCTATATCAAAATGCAACATATCAAAAGTGGAACTTCCAATTAGTGGCAGTAATTTTAAAAGTATATATCCCATGCAATAATACTCCAGTGAATACAAAACTAGTACTTCCAGTTCAACAGGCGCACCTGCTTTTCATGAAAGACAAGTCCACATTTTAACCAAGAACTAAACTTGTAAGGTCCTTATAAATCATTTCAACGGTACCAAAGAATCTCTTAATTCTGGAAACGATGGCAACATTGGACAGGTCCATAAACATCGATCATAGTTGGCTAATACCGATATATAGTTCTGGTTGACGAAGGCAACATTGCAATCGATTATTATTACTTCCTTATATCGCAATTGTGATTACATTATAACAGCGAAAGAATGATTATTTCTAATTACATTTGCTTCCGCTTCAAATGTCAGAACAGTTCAAATTCGAGTGACTTCAAGGAGATTACGATCTTTCAACAGTCACAGAGCCTCAGATCGAAGAAGGGCGGAAATTCAGTTGAAAGATATGTAGGAAAAATTGCACAGTCTTAAAGAGCAAATGGGCATATGCCGCAAAATATATCTTGTAAATAGAAAATTATTATTTTATCAGATAGGCTAGATACGGTTACTACAAAATGTAACGAATGACTAATATGGTACAAAAATATTTCGCTTCTGGTAGGCTTAGTGTCCATTCTATTCATAGGAACACAAACAATTTATCTACCCAACGCAATCAATGATTCCGAAGTACCTTTCGGCAGATTTAAGACCGTGTTCACCGTGCAGCAGCTTGCACACGTTTCTGGCAAGAACTTTTTGCGCGTTACGCTTTTCCGGATGTTTTCGATGCTCTTCCATTATTTCGTGGATCGCGCCAAGTTCGATGAAGGTGAAAAATTTCAAGAATCTGAAAAAAGATACGCGATATAAGATATCAGAATGCGATATGAGATACGCACATGGGCCACCGACTTTACACAGTGTAGGAGTTAATGAGCACTGTGCAGCAGTGGGCATAACCGTGATTCTACCATATCACTTTTTACTTAACAAAATCCAATGTCTAAAATGCCGGTAGCCTTGCCTAAAAAACTGATAGGCCGAAGTGGTAGTATTAAAAAAACAAAACCACTCGAGGTGAGTAGTGCAGTTAGGCCAAACCGAGGACTCCAAAAAAGTACAAACACTTCATTACCGACCATCTCTGGTGACGTGCTGATAAAAAGATACGCTCAATTCTCACCGTTCCACATCTGAATCTCGTTGACGCAGGAAATACTGATATAGTTCAAACGGCGACGTTTTATCCGCGTCCAGCCACACCGCGTTGCCTGCCGATTTACCGATCTTCTGTCCAGACGGTGTCGTCACGATCGGTGTCATCAGACCATACACTTCTCCGCCAGTCAACCTAAAAGAAACCAAGTACTTGCAATCCTTTCAATAAGATACAGGTTACATACGCACAGCTATAATGATGCTCAAAAATTGACTTTTTATGTCGCATCATAATTGGTCAATGCACATTGCTCGCTGTAAATGAAAGTATATTGCTAGGGAATTATATTGCGATTTGTATCATAAAATCAGTTGAAAAACCGTTCCAGTTACTTGCGACCTAGGATTTTGAGCTATAACTCACACGATCATTCGCTCCTTTTTCATAGAAAACTAATAGCATTCGATGAAGGCCAATTTTGGATTTGGTGCACGGCTGAGACTTGTCAAATTTCAAACTGTGAACGTGAATATTTACAGGGGAGCCAATATTTGCCAGGTTAAGGCAGTGACTGCAATTGAGTCTCAAGTCGGAGGTGAAATTAACCGACACACATAATCTCGATAAAATTGATGCAACGCCAATACCGATAGTAAGCCAGATCGCTGGGCATGAACCATCTGTTCACGGTTTGGAAATGATTTGCACATCTGCTGGGCCATATCTTTTAAAACGTAAGTGAATTTGTTTCTCAGATCTCTTGAATCAACTTATACATACACATCTTTACTGTAATATGCCTTTCAATGTTTGTAAGCATTTGAAAACATGAGCATAGTTGTGAAAAATTATAGTTATGGTTGGTTCAGGTTCAGAGGTCTGTTCAAGTTGGATCTTTTTTTCAAGCAGGTGACTGAAAAAGAGCTTCAGGTATTATACCCTCGTACATTGTACCGGCAGTATAACCAACTGAAAATAATTTTAAGACAGGGGTGGGCAACCTACGGCCGTAGAAGGAAATTTGTGCGGCCGTGGGCATGAAAATTGAATTTACGAATTGACCCCGAATTTTTGAGAGATTAATTAATCTTTGAGAGATTTAATTGATCTTGAAATTCTCTTCACGCTACGCGAGATTCAGCACAACATCATTGTTCGATTTTAATATAGTAGCGCCCTTTGCAATCTAAGCCCCACAGTTCAGATGCAAACAGCGGAGGAAAATAGAAATAACAACTTGAAATCGCCGTTTGCTCCCCACGAAAGAAATTTGTGTCTGATACGTTTGGGATATTACAATATCTTACCACTATACCGACAATTCTGAGGAGAGGTCAAGAAATCTCAGCATGCAACAATGGGACTAATAACAATTGGCCCACCCGAATATGCATCATCCTTTATAACTTGCCCTAAATTTTCAAAAAAACACCCTCCGTCAACTGGGAATCTGATCACATGGGCTGAGAAAAGATATTTGATAGTAATATTTGAAACTACTAATATTAATGACAGTCCAGTTAGTTCATTGCGACTATGTCCTGGAATGCGGTCGTAGGCTACATGAGTAATCGAAATGCGGCCGTGAATAGCGAAAAGGTTGGCCGCCCCTGTTATAAAACTTTGCCTCTATTGAAACCCTACCTGTCGATCAGACGTCTGCCAGAAGTAATGTTACCCAACTGATCGCCGCCGCCAAATTGAAATCTACAATTGTACTTTTTGTATAAATGGTACCAGTCGTATGCTTGAAATACTTGGTAAAGAAATTCGGGCAATAGCAGACCCTCTTCACTATCGAGTCGGTCTCTCACAAATCTTTTATCTAAAATAGAAACCAACAATATATTCAAAGAAAAGGTCCCGACTAAATGAAAATAACAGTCTAGTTTGGTGTTTCCTAACCATTGAACTGCACATTTAGGGAAGTTTCACAGTTTCAATTCTCTTGATTAGGGGCGCGATTCTATTCATTTCAACCGTTCCATGTCAATTTGGTATTTATAAGCATGTTTACAGGCAATGCCGGCAGATTCTAGGATGCCACAAGACTCCAACAACCACCAGCCTAGGAAAAGATAACCTAAAACTCATTAAACTTTTCAACAGCTGTGTTCCATCTCAGCCTGGATGAGTGGTTTGAAAAGTGAGCAAGATATTATTAAAAGTAGCCAGAGATATGAAATCTTGTGCATACTTGGCCACTGCGCAGGAAATCTTCTTAGCAATTAACACAGGATGACTACAGACGCTGCAAAGCGCAGTCATTTCCTGTGCTTACTGCAGTGAATCAACACCAGTGATCATGATAATCTCACTTGGAAAAGGGAAGAAAGTTTATCCGCACACTACTCTCTACTCTAGTACATGCAGTAGTTCATAAGTTGAGAATAAATGCCTGGTTTTACAACAGTCTAAAAGCAAAGCCCCTTGAACTAGTAGTAACAGCATGCTCATGCTCAAGTTGGCTGCTACTGTTATGTTGAGTTATGAGTAAAGACTTAATTCCTCATCATTCATGATAGTGGTAGACAAGAAGGGGGTTACAGATTATATATATAATATTAGCATATTATTTGAAGGATTCGAAATGAAACCAGGATATATCTGAACAGGAAATGACCATGCCATTGCAAATACGATTGTTGAAGCAGGAACAGTAAAAACAGGGCCACAACACACATCCATTCATATTATCTGCCATCGTGGAACAGATGGCATATCATGTATCGAATCACAGTACCATGCATACTTGATACAAGAGATGAAATATCTATTGGTAATCAAAATAAAATAGAATATTTCCCATATGCCTATGCCAAAAATTTGATATCATAAGAATAAATCTTGCTTGAACCTTCTTAAATGCAATGATATTTGCAAATGCGGGCTCGGCAGCCAAATTTGGCAAATGGCACGAAAACATGCACCTTACACGAAAATAATCACGATACTACCTAACATTGCTCCCATTCTGAATGTTCTTCCCTCTTGCGACATGAAGTCAATAACATTGAAAGTGCGATACCAGTCGTAGTTGCGCAAAATTTTCAGTTTGGGAAGTCGCTTGACACCACGGTTAACATAGATTTCTCGCTCGTGAGTTTCAAACAGTTTTGTAATACAGTTTTCGATGCCAGTGGAATTCCTGTCTATGGTTTCATCCGAGAGTCTTTTGCGGTCTTTCGTTTGATCACTGGGATCGCCGATTCGAGCGGTTGCGTCACCGATCACAGCAATTGCGTCGTGACCTGAACAAGAGATAGTCTTATAAAATATGTCATCATATTCCTGGACTGGGGAAAAGTTTAAATGAAGCAAAATTTCGTTATTGATGTTTACACCAGGAGACAGATGACTCAATAGTCTCCAATAAATCAGAACTTCAGGTCGAAGTGTAAGACGAAAGGTCAGATTTATTCCGGCCGATAATCTACACCTTACAAAATTACAATTATTCAAGTGAAATGGCGAACAATTTAACAGCGTGGTAACCTTACAAATCGTGTTAGATCGTGATAAAACTGAGGTTATGTATGTCACTGATCAACACACCAACAGGTGAGCGTTCCATCATATAACAGTCTACACTGCAAACGAATTTACACATTGTTTCCACATACTGCAAAATACGGCTTCCGACATGGAAGTTTATTATCGCGTGCACTACCAAGGTATTTAGACGAAGGACATGCAAAGGTTATCGAGTCAGTATCAAGTCTTTAGTCTGACCAGACCTGGGACTGAACCCACGTCGTACCAATCAGGAAGCTGTACGCTGTATCATTAAGCGATACACACTGCGTAAGACCTTTATCCACATGATTTTGTCATCAATCCTCGCTGATTTCACAATAACACTATAACGCTTACTTCGCTTGAAACGTAACAGTTAGTTGAAACCTTTCGTGCCGCATCAATTCGCCGCCGATTTCACTCACCTGCCCGTTGGCAATGCAAAAGCAGCATGAGAGACATTAAATTTCCGACATGCAGACTGTCTGAAGTTGGATCGAATCCGCAATAAAAACATTGCCGCGTTAGTAATTCGTCAGGCAACGTCGTTGCGGCGGCCGGAAAGATGTCTTCTAAAAGTCCGCGTTTGTGTAGATGAAGGATATTTTGCGGTTTAATTGTAGATGAACTATTGCGGTTGGAGGCTATTCTCATATCGCAACGTATCAAACGCAACAAGCGCCTTAACCGTATTATAGAGTGCACCATCATGGACGGCTGTAAAAATGAATGGAAATTCGAAGAAAAATCAAGTAGTGTAGGGAACATTTCAAAATGAGCTAGCAATGGCAAGATGTCATGTTAAAAGGGATATATACCGTAAAGGGGTATAAATATGACACAGGCATGTTAATCAAATCAACATACCCTATCGGGTCACTACAGAAAACCGTGCACGATATCAGATTACACGACAACTCCTGTTACGGCAGACACTCGATAGCAGCAGGCCAAATTGTGATACAGTCAACAATTACAATTCGATTGAATGGCAGCTTCACAATGTAGAGGCGGGGTACGACTCGTCAAAACTGTCGCCGGTATCAACACATTTTCATCCATTATCATCCAATTCTTTGGACGGACAGCAGTAATAGTCGACAAAGCATATGTGCCCACTTTCGTTTTTAATCATATACTGAAACGACAGAAAGCCCCTGTGGTCGGTCCTGACACAGATCTTGCTTGCCAGACTAATAGCTTTTTCTGACGGCTTCAGCAGGGACAATCGATATTGATTAACCTGCGTTTCGGAGCATTGGAAGCTTTCCACCATGTCCGAGTCCTTGTGTATGTCATTATCGGTACGACCGCAATACCCCGAGCTTGACAGGCGGAAAAAAGGCTTTTCGGGAGACATGGTAATTTCTATCACCTCAGCAGTTGCGTCTAGTTCATTGAAAGCGTCTCTGAGACAGTCTGCTTTCAGTATGATTTTATTAACGACATTGGCCGCGCAAAACTCAAAATCTAGCGTCTCGTCAAACTCCTGCGTTTTAATGCAACAGTCTGTTGTTATATTGTCTTCCGACAAGGTTAAAATCAAAGGATGCCCATAGCCACCGTACACCATACGCACAGAAGTCGCAGAAACAGAATTGCTGCCAAATATGGTTAGGCATTCCTGCAGTACGTTGAGGTTGATGCAAAACGTAGACTCTTCATTGACCTCGTATTCGTCGAAGACAGAAGCCTGTATGAAAGCGTTGGCCTGTAAGCATTTCGCGTCTTCCACCGTGACTTTTAAGCCGTTCTCGGTAGCGAAGACGGTGGCAGCGTTTTTGAAGTGTATCGCTTTCAAAATTTGCGACAGATTCCTGGCGTTTGCTAACGTGGCTTTGAAAGAGTAGCCTTCCTGAATTTGCGAGTCACCGTCCATTTTTGCCCAGTCGTGAACGGTATCTAGTCTAACAAACTCTGAAATTACGGCAAAACTCAAATTTTATTGTCATACAGAATAAAAGCCAATCACAGTTCCAATATCATCTGATCGTAGAATCAGGAAATTACCGTACATAAAATGCAAGAAATTAACTTGTACATACTAAACTCCGAAACAATTCCTAAACTGTAGGTATCACCAATACTTCTCTTCGTGAGTCTACGCACGGTTGCATCAAACGCACTACGCAATCATCTACAGGGCTATCGATGTCGAACTAAGTCAGAGACTGGCAGAATATTAGCTAGTCACATTCCATCAGGTAAAAACAGTTCGTAAATATAATAGCACAGTAATAAAAACTATTTACCGAAGTTTCTGAAATAATACAGTGAAGAAAACAAAATAATAACTACAAAAATATCACGAGTGGAATGAAGGTACAATGTCATTTGTGGTAGAATTTGAATTTCAGGTAACAGCAGTCAGTGGCACTACTAGATAAATTTCTACATAGGCAAACGGAATGGATATAATGTACAAAGGCATATTATACATATCTAGGTAATAGATAAGACTGAATTCATAACAATGTAATCAGGCTGACGAAATAGTGTAGAAGTGTGTATGGAGATCGGTGAATTACGGTAGTTACAATACCCAGACAACAAAATCAGAAGCTAGAATCTAATCTTAAGGTGAAGGTGAGTTCATCTAATTTCGTCACACCGAGTTATCGACAACACAGTGAAATTGTTATACAGAGTAAATTATCAGGTCACTTCCAATCCATGAGCAAACATGAATCCTACTCATATACAAGCATCGACAATGGAATACAAGAAAAACTTTTGAAACCGCGTAAATGCTAAATAGTCTAACGATCAAGGTCATACAGATTATAATTCCTACTAACAGGTCTCGGAACAAACTCAACTGTGTAGAAGATGCGGTTCTATTCAATATCCTTAACGGGATGTGGATGTAGTAATTATGAACAATTGATTGATAGACTTTTGGATAGGCCTATTCATTAGTGGGGCATGACTCTGTTTTCATAAGGCCACCGACCTTGCATAGTTTATATACATTGTAGCCATACCGTCCTTATTAGATCCTTATTATAAAGGGAACAGAGTGATATACAGAATTACACTCCAACTGTTGATAAAGCCGTGATGCGGGCTTCAAAACCAGACCAGGCGAGAATGACGACCTTTCGTATAAGTCATCAGCTTCCAAACTAATGATCAGCTTCCTAAATTTCGTGGCTAGGCTTTCTGTGAACGTTACTGGGTCGAAGACATGTTTTCACTGAGCTAGTAGGCCATGAATAATAGAGGTTGAAAACCCTTGGTATAGGCCTAACTTGGGATTCTAAAATTTGAAAAATGAGGAAGGGTATTTATGAAATCGATCTCTAACACACAAGTAACTACGACCATTGTCAAAGCACACTTTACGATTCCGCTTCCGCGACCAACGCGGCCTGGGCCGCTGCTGTCGCGCCCACCGGGTTCGTGTCTTCCTCCGCGTTCTTCAATTCCATCAAAATCAAGTCACTGAGAAAATGCACCTGCTTCGGTTTGGCCAGCAATTTCTTGAGTCTGCTATCGAACGCGCGCTTTTCCTGCTTCTGCTTGTAACAAAACCGCCTGTGAGCTTCGCTGTTGTCGCGGTACAGTCGCTGAAAGTTAGCGGCGGCCGACGCGGCCGTCTGCTTACTCTCTGCGATAATATCCCGGTACGTCGTACCATCTTTGGAAGGCACACTCTGCACCAGCGTCAAATTAACGAGGACATTAAAAAATGACTTTCGTTCGAATCCATATATCTCGGTAAACTGCGACAGCAGCGGAGACCGCCCGTAGATGTTAAAAACGTTTTTTGAGTATTCCAAAGAACGGCCTGCGACACACGAAGAATTATCTTTCGCCGCGTTGGCGTGCGTTTTCAAAACCTTCGTATTTCCAGTGCCACCGGTGACAGTAGAGCCAGGTTCTTCTGTGATAGTCGACAGAGTGCCGTTGTGTTCCGACATCAGCTCAGCCACACGAGGGTTGTTAAGTTTCGGGGAAGGACCGTTTGACGGTAATTCCGATTTCCCCGCCGTTTGCCTCGCTGCAGGCGCTTTATGAGATCCCGTCGGTGATCTAACTGTTTTGTTTGACCCCGTGGAGCTGTAGGAGCTCCCCAACCGTGCCCCGGGAACAGCTCGAGGGCCTGTTTCTGATTTTTTCTTTTTCTTTATCACCTCTTCTTTACGCATACCCTTCACTTCGAGAGCAGCGTAATTCCAACTAGCGTACGACCGAGGTGGTGGCGGAATCCCTGCAATCCACTCCCCACATACCCTAGCGAGCAACTCTTTAAACCCGGTCTCGTCAAATTGCCTCCAAGACTGCGGGAACGCCAGACAGAATGCAGAATACGTTGACTGTGCTAAGATGTCACCGTACGACATAAAGAACAGGTCACGGAACTTGGGCGACTCTGCGACTAACAGCAAGCTCACAAAGTTCACCGAGATCCTTTTAAAGAGCCTCGCTTGATTTACGGCGTTAGGATGGAATTTTTCCAAGAAAAACCACCAGAAAGCGTCCCGCAAAATGAATTCTTGGATATCGGAATACAAGAGACGACAAAACTCACGCCGGTAAGCTGGTTTTCGAGGTAAATCCACCTGGGCCGACACTACATGATCTAGAACTCTTTCCGCTTCCAGACCGTGCGGCAACGCATTACAAGCTCTCGGGTTCCAGCCGGGGTATTGCTGTAACTCCACAAGCCGCGGCGAATCGCTGGCCTTCGCTGTAGAGCCGACGGGCTTCTTTTTCTGTTTCAAGTCATATCTTTTTTCGGACGGTGTAGCCTGCCGAAGGCTAAATGCAGATATCAAACTTTCAGGGCTTGATTCAGGCCGTAAAACCGGTTGCGGCGTCTCTCCCTCGAATGCGACTTGGCTGTCGTACTTTGATAGTTCCTCGTCAAGATTTGTGATTCTTCGATTAACTTCACCGATAGTTCCGACCAGAAACGAAGCAGGAGACTCCTTCTGTTGCTGTTCCAAAAAGCGAATCTGACTTTTGACCTTTTTATCGACGTCAAACAAATCCTCTTCGCAAATGCTCATCGGGGACGCGATACGGTTTATATGCGCCATGATTTATTACAATCCTGACCCAACTAAACTAACTATGTCACCATCTGAAATAACAAGAAAATCTGCTTATAACGTCGAAGAGTAATTTTACTCTAAACAAAAACGAAGACTTAAATCGTCAACAATTCAGTCTCAATCCCACACCGAGAAATTGCACAAAAGACGAGCTACAACCCATCGGTACACCCGATAATAATTAGTTGAATAGTTGGGATGATTGAGACGTAAAAAGACTGAACAGACGAGAATTTTAGAACTCTAAACATCCTCGTAACTCCACAAAAAACATACCAACGTGAGTTTAGCTTGTCTAAGCCAGTTTCAGTTGCATTTGCGAGTATGGTAGCGGAAATACAAATACCAGATCTAACTAATCACAATTATAAGAACTGCAAAATATAAATAGATATAGAACTGCTAACTACAGATAGAATTACTAGACCGCGATTAAAATTATGAAATGAAATTGCGAATAGCAAAACCGACTTGTGCAGGCTGAAAACTGTACATGATTTCACATGAATCACGAAACAGAATGGGAGATGCTAAATTTTCGATTTGAAAAGTTTAGGACAGTAGGGCTGGAATTCGGAATAATGTAGACTGCAAAAGAATTTGAAAAATTTGTGTTGAAAGTTTCAAGAACACACATTTCATAATGCGAGCTGTTTTTTCCTCATGATTTTCAACAACACGAACACTGCACTATTCTAGACTTTGACCAATTTTGTTAAATTAACAGAAGTATTATTAATTCTTATGCAGTAGCGAAGATGGTCATCATTTCTTATTCGGTGTATAATACGGCAATTTGAAGTGGCGACATGTTATTTCATCTTTCAAGTCAATGATCTGGACAACCACTATTGTACTACGATTTTGTTCAAGTACAGAATATTGCCAAGGTTGAGTACACATTTCAGTAACACACAGATGATCAATGCACAACAGGGCACGCCAATGATAAATTTGTTAATACAGACACAACACAAGCACATACAATTACGTGACGGACCTTTCACCAGACACAATAAGCACGGCAGATTTAATGTGCAATAATATGTTCAAACATATTAAGATTTGATGGCTGTTTTAGGAGCTGAATCCTGTACTTATGCAGACCAATTGATAGCTATCGACTATTAAGTATTCAAACCAGTGCTTTAGCACTAAATCCACTCAGTACTATTGCATTAAATTGCAATTTGTATCAAGACAAAACCTAC
>KE605457.1:0-11324 GCA_000444245.1 Botryllus schlosseri
AGCTGCAGCTTTTTCTAAACCGGCCTAGAATTAGAATTATAGCTACACAGGCTTTTCTAAATGAAACTAGAATTCAAATTATAGCTGCACAGGTTTTTCTAAATTAGACTAGAATTAGGAGCTTCATTTTTTTCTAAATCGGACTAGAATTAGAACTATAGCTACACAGGCTTTTCTAAATTAGACTAGAATAAAATTGTACCAATGCGTTTTTTTTTCAAATCAGAATTAAGAGCTACACAGGTTTTTCTAAATTATACTAGAATTCAAATTAATTCTACATAGTTTTTTTCCAAATTAGACTAGAATCAGTTTGTTATAAATTAAACTAGAACTAGAATTAGAGATAGTTTTTCCAAATTAGATTAGAATTACCGACTTCGCAAAAACTTGGAAATCGAATCACAAAGAAACGCAACAAAATCAGGCGCAGTTCATATCATATCTAAGTTCTTCCTCATCAGAATGAAAACACAATACTGCATATTACAACAGTGATGCATCGCTTTCATAATAGCGGCAATAGTTATTAACGCACATCCTCAGTGACACATTCATTTTGGAATTTGTCAATACAACACTGACGAACTGCTTTGATATTAATAATAGATAACACGTTTCTAACGCCAAACTCATCAAGAGCTACATATCACAGTTCCCACTCGTATTCAGTAAAACATTTATTACTACAAAATTGATGCATTATTATTGTAATAACAATAACTAATAAATTTCAAGTGCCTAATTCAACGTAAACAGTACCTTTATTGAGTTATTCTTCGACATGGTCAAAACCATTCTGTTGTTTTGAAAACCAGTCGGCTGCGTTGAGGCACTATGAGAAGAGGGCCTCACCGCCACCGTAGCTGGCGCGCCGCCTGTCCCCCTGCTCTGCTGCATCATGGTCAACCGCAATAACGGCAAACTTTTCTGAAAACAAACCCAAAACATACCACTCAGGCACACGTAGAAAATTAGGTACTCTAAATTGAGCAGTTTCAAAATTGCAAGGTGTAACTTCGCCGCTAACAACGTACGGTTATCATCAGGCGCATAGTCAGCCGAGAAAAAAGGAGGGGGTTCGGATTCTCTAAAATTTAGCAACATGTCATCAATTCAGAGGGTTGCAATGACACGAGTCGAAATTGAGTCGCGATTTTTCGGTTACTCGACTTGACTCGAGTCGTTTCTTCAAATACATGAAATGACTCAAACTAATTCGTGTGAACGGAGACTAGGAAGGCCAAGAGAGACATTTCATTGTAACTTCAAAGAATAGTGAAGTCACGGCATACTTGGTATTTCGTCCGTCAGTCCTGATACTTGGAAAATAGGGCCTGAAACTGTTAGGACTGAAGAAAATTACGATATTATGAATGCGAGTCATTTTATGTCACTCGAGTAGAGTTGAAAAAATGTGGGTTGACCGGATTGACCTTAAAACTGAACATTGAACACAATGACTCGACATTAGGGCTGTTCAAAAAAAAACTTCTTCAGATTTCACCGGCTACTTGATAAAATTGTTAGGTTGGTAAAAAAAACGCTGCACGCCAACTTTGGCTCAATTCCAACCAGTAGCAGCGAGATTCTTGCAGTAGAAAGTTTTGAATTTATCATTAAAAATTAAAAAATTGAATTTGTAAATTTTTCTGTCGAATCTCGCTTCCACTGGTTGGAATTGAGCCAAAGTCGGTGTGCAGCGTTTTTTTAACCAACCTAACAATTTTATCAAGTAGCCAGTGAAATCTGAAGAAAGTTTTTTTCGAACAGCCCTACTCGACATGATACGACTCAAAACTATAAAAGTGAGATTGACTCGTTACTCGATACCTCGCGCCTCGGTTACAGCCCTGGCCTTACCTTTAAAAAGGGACTCAAGTAGGGTTGCGGAGCCGAGTTGAGTTCCACTTGAAGTCGCTGGGTGAAACTGTCGGGGTCGATCTTGTCGTCGATTAGATTTTGAACGAGCTTCTTCACGTTGCTGATCGTTTCCGTCGACTGGCCGCCGTTCGACGCCAGTTGGATCAGGGTGGTTAAAAAATTACGACATTTCGAAACGTTCATGACGTCTTCCTGCGAAGCAAAGAGATTGTGTTCCGCAGACTGACGATTACCCCTGACAGGTGTCAGCCGAAAATATGAAAATAAACGGTTTCATTTCAATATGAATATACTATTCAGCTGTATGTTGAAGTTCTGCACCTCCAATATCTTTTTCATAACAGAGTAGAATTAGAATTACAGCTAGTTTTTTCCAAATTAGATCAGAATGAGAGTTATAGCTACAGGCCTACATTTTTTCTTCATGATAGAGCAGAATTAGAATTACAGCTACAGTTTTGTTTCTAAATTAGATTAGAATTAGAATCATGGCTACACAGCTTTTTCCCAAATTAGATTATAATAAAAATTATAACTATTTGCCCACATTTTTTCATAATAGACTAGAATTAGAATTACAGTCATTTTCCAAATTAGACTAGAATTGGTATTATAGCAATAGGCCTACATTTTTTCATAATAGAATAGAATTAGATTTACAGTTAAATTTTCCAAATTAGATGAGAATTAGAATCAGAGCTACACAGCTTTTTCGCAAATTAGAGTATAATTAAAATTACAGCAACAGTTTTTTATTTCTAAATTAGATTTAAATTATAATGATAGCTACAGTTTTATTTTCCAAATTAGATTACAATTAAACTAATAGCTACACATGTTTTTTCCAAATCCAATTACAATTATAATAATAGCTACATATTTATTTCCAAATTTGATTACAATGAGAATTGTAGCTTCACAGATTTTTCATAATAGAGTAGAACTAGAATTACAGCTACGGTTTTTTCCAAATTAGATCAGAATTAGAATCATAGCTGTACAGATTGTTCATAAGGGTAGAATGTGATGTAGCAAGGATTAGCATTATATTTTGCGGCCGCGCAACTGGTACGTATTTGAACTTATTCATACTGCTGTGACATCATAATGAGCGATACTCGAATACCTGACTCAAAGTCTGATTCTCACCCGGGCACTTCACTTAGTCCAACGATAGTTTCTCAAACAGAAAAAAAATAACACAAACCTCGGACAACGTTATTGCAGCAGATTGCCGTTGTGTTATGGAAGCCGCCGGACTTGTACTTGGAACTTTATTATTGAGGGTTATATTCTGAAAAAAATCAATTTTTTAAAACAGGCGTCACACTAAACAATTCAGCACGTAAGAAAACACTGCAAGCTGCCACGATAGTTGCCACATCACAAAAACAATCAACCAAAACCGGTGCCTGAATCGAGTGAAAAGAATCGTAAGTTACCCGCACCACCGTCGACCTGTGCCAGTTGAGTAGCTAAAATTTAAGAAATCAACATGGAACACATTTCCATCGCTAAGAATGGCAAAACAGGGCAGTGAAAATTTGCACAATATCCTCATGTAACCTTTTTTAGTTACCGCAGACTACTGTCGGCCAATAACATTCGGGTTTATTTCAATAAGATTATATTATACAATTGTATACCGTAGCCTTGCACCTCTTGAGAGTTTCATCAAATTGTCGTATTATGATTAAATCTCCTTTGGCACCTCACATCACAATCTTATATGCAATGTTCTTTTCAAATCTAAACCAGTTGCTGGCGATAAGTGATCTGGCTGCTCAGTATTACCGGGACAGCATGGAGGGGTGGTGCTAGACTTAGAACGCCTTACAAGGCTATTTCAGCACCTTCCTTGTCCAGCGGCATATGCTCATCATCATGCATGCATGGTATGCATATCTACGCATCGACACACGTGTGAATATCACGAGCTGGTGTATATGCAGCGAAAATATACAACGTCTTATTGCTATTATCCCTGACGAGTGTCAGCCGAAAAATATTACCGTTTATTTCAATGTGAATATTAGGGGTGTTCAAAAATGACTCTTTTTCTCAAATCGTACTGGCTGCTTGATAAAACTGTTAGGTCACCTGATTTAAGCCTACACACCAAATTTGGTTCAATTCCAAGCAGTAGCCGCATTGCTACAGGAGAAGAAAGTTTCTAGTTACTATACAAAAATAAATAACAAAAAATTTGAAACTTTTTGTTCACCCCATGAACGTGTTAGATTGTCTATAGAAACGATGTTCACCAAATTTGGTTCAATTCCAACCAGTGGAAGCGGAGTTATTGCTGTCGAAAAATTTGGATTTAAATAAAATAGTATTTACGGTGACCAATTCTTCAACTATTTATTATAGTGGTGCCCACCACAAATACTATTTTATTTAAATCCAAATTTTTCGACAGCAATAACTCCGCTCCCACAGGCTGGAATTGAACCAAATTTGGTGTGTAGGCCTAAATTAGGTAACCTAACACTTTTATCAAATAGCCAGAACGATTTGAGAAAAAAAGTCATTTTTGAAGACCCTTAATGAATATATATTATTCCATTTTTCACAATTTCAAGTTAATAGACCATCTATTACTTGGTGGTAATGAAAATATATGTACCGATTGACCATTCTAACACAAAACTTCTGCAAATGAAATATGTTGAAGGCCGTGGAAACTCAGCACTTTTATCGTATTGACTTAGAGACCTACAGGAAAGGAAAAAGAATATTTCAAATCTTACTTGCTTGGGCGGTACAGCCTTGACTGTGACCGAGTTGCTGACGGGCACTACTGTCCTGGCGACTACCGGACCAGTGATTGTAGGATTCTTAAAGTGAGAAGCAACAGGGTTATTGTCAAGGAAAAGCAAAATCCAATAAGATAGAAATAGTATTATGGATCAGTATTTACTGACAGGATTATTATACGATAAATGAGCAATGCAAAGGCCTGATACGGTGATTTAAAGTCGCGAAACTACAAAAATTGTGGCAGTACTGGCAAATATTATTTTCATGCTGCATTTTGGATTAGGTTGCTAAACCATGTCTTGTAATGCAGGGCTGAAGTCCAACTCGGGTAATGATTTTGCGTAAAATACTTGACTTGACTCGAGTCAATTTGTGTATTGACTCAACTTGCACTCGAGTCACTGTGCACGACTCGAGACTAGGACGGCCAAGACCGACATTTCATTGTAACCTCGAAGGATAGTTAAGTCACCGCACACTTGGTATTTCGTCGATCAGTGGGGCGGAAAGTGTTAAAACTGAGGTAAATTACTGTATTATGAATGCGAGCCATTCTATATCACTCGAGCAGAGTTGAAATAAGTGGGCTGAACTCAAAACTGAACAGTATGACTCGACCCTCCACTCACTGACTCGGGCTTGACTCGGTGGTGAATTGAAAATGAATCGACTTGACTCGAGTCAAAACTATAAAAGGGAGATTGAATTGTGACTCGGAACCATGCGACTTGGTTACAACCCTGATATAATGTAATCAACGGAAGTTTATAGCCTTCTGCAGCAGAAAATACTATAATTCTGATCGATAAATTAACTCTTAGTAGCAAGGAAATATAATTTCAGTACTCGGGAAACTCATCAATTACTACTAGACTCAAATCATTGTGCACAGCTCTACATGAGTACAGATATCAAAATGGATACCAGACGTCAATAAAAAAAAGGCTACTACAGAAAGAATTTGACCACCTCTTACCGTAATAGGCTGCGTCGCAGCTACCGGTGTTGAGGTCCTCAGTGTCGTAATAGCACTCGACGCCATTGACTGAGTTACTAATACCGTGGAAGTGCTTGTGGCAGTAGATGATGTGAGTGAATTACTATTGACAAGAAACAATTGACCGTTCTGACCCCTCGCCAGTACCATACCTGAAAACGAATCAAACACCCTAACTTCAACGTAATTATTAGAGGTTTTACCCAACACCGAGATCACACAGGTCAGAGGCTGGCAGCTTCCCTAGACACTAAGATTAACATATAGATCATTGGAAGGTCGGGGTAATTTGTTCATACATTGGGAACGCAGATTAAATCAAAACGTCCACAACCAAAACTGTGGTCTCAGGCTGTGTGTAGCAGGGTAGAGTGAAAAAAAAAATTGAATTTCAAAAACTGATTCGATATTTGGTCCCAAATCTCAAATGAATGACTTATATCATCATTTCAGGTTCCTGCACCCTCCAGTGGCCGTGCAATTTCACCGAATGGGGCGAAAACAGCTAATTTTGCCATATCTCGATCACCGCTTACGCTAGAAAGCTAGTTTTGTGCTTAATAGCTGCGGAAGCAGCATGTTTTTATCTCACTTCCATAGAACTTTGTCTTGAAAATGTACGGAAAAGTTACAAGCAAATTATCGATTTTTAGACCGCCATTAAAATGTCGGTTGGTTTTACCGAGTTTGCAATGCCAATTTGCATGTTACAATTTGTTACATTGCTGATTTAACGACAAAGTCTCGTTTGGCAGACCTATGAGTTGATTTTTATACCAACCTAGCACAATTTTGATTAGTAAAGAGAATGATTGAGCTTTCATCATATTACATTATCACAAACCTTCATGATATGAACTTGGTGAAAAGGGTGTCTTCCTGTTCAACTCTACAACAAACGACAGGCCTAGATTGTTCAAAGAGTGAATCAGTTACAGTAAAGCAGCTATATAATTTGTGAGGCTGTCGGCAGAGATGATGTACACCAAATCTGGCTCAATTCCAACCACTAGAAGCGAAGTTATCGCAGAGAGAAAAACTTGGATTTGAATAAAATAGTATTTACGGTGGCTGACTCTCTCTTTATATATAATAGTATAACAGAATTAGAAATTAGCAATGCTACAATCAGAAAATGAAATATTGCTATGCTCCAGTTAATAATTTTAATCTGATTTCTGGCGTTTCTGAAAATGCTATAGCAGAACCGCGTAGTACAAAACGAACCAAGCTCAGTGTATAGATATTTGACATTCCCACGCTGTTGTAAATGAACTGATTTGATATGAACGGAACAAGAATTCTTTCTAATTCAGAACTTCATTCAATTTCCAAGTTATCGTGAATTCAAAAAATGCATACCCATAATTCTCATTCTGATCTAATTCGGAAAAGATGTGTAGCTATGATTGTAATTGTGATCTAATTTAGAAGATACGCTACAATATAACAATCACAAACCTTGCGGGATAGACATTCCTGGATTTACTATCTGCGCGTGAGTTTGCTGAGGAAGCCTGACCGGCTGAGTTGCCGTTAAATGCACAGTTTGTTTCACGCCCGTGGCTGTGGGCACGACGACTTGAGGAACTTTATTATTATTGCTGACTGTTGTCAGCGTGGTAAGCTGCTTAGAGACAGTCACATTGGCGAGCGTTGTGGTCACAGAGGGTTTGGAATATGCAGCAAGGTTAGTTCCTGACGCTGGGTTATTGTTCACCAGCATCTGGCGCGTGGCGAAGTTAGAATTCGCGGTCGACCAATCATTCGCTTGAACTGTTGGCGTGATAGTCCTGGTAGCTTGCTGCATTCCGTTTTTGGTCGGGAAGTTGTTTCCGAGCGTTGAGGTGTGGTTGTTTAGCGACTGTATTCCGGAGGTCGTGGTTAGTACTGCTGTGTCATTTGCTACAGGGGTACTGACCCTCATCGCAAACCCAATCAGAATTGAGGTTCAAGACACCAGTCGGGATAAATATCAATAATATATATTACTATTATCACTGGAAATTGCAAAATCAACATACATTGGGAAGAGCGTCAGCTTGATAGCAATAAGGTTGCATAAAATATCAATTACTTACCATCGTCAAGTTCATTTCCAAAATTGTAAAACCGCAATGCTGCATGAATACTGATTGAAGATACTGAAGCTCGTATCATAGAAAAGAGATAATTTTACAGCAAAAATAACAGTCCAAAAACATTCACGATGTAAAAAATATACATGTTAAAATGTTGCAATTGAAGAGCTTTTTGGGAGGTACAAAGCTTCAATACACAATTGAATAATAAATTCATATTGTAATATAATATACCCAAATATTTTTGGAAGACAGTAGTAGAGGATTGGAGAGAACATTGTATATCAACAATCGTGATATGAATATATTATTCAAATGTTCCGATTACAATTGAAAACGTATGATTCAAAGTGAAACTACGACTACATTTTTTTATGTATGCTTAAGCTTTGATGAAGTAACCGGACAGTGGTTCTAGAATAGATTAAACAAGTTACAGCCATCAATGAAACATATTGTGTGCGACGATACTGATGTCTTTCTCACAGCATAATCACTAGTACATAATTCAATTTAGGCACTGAAAATGACAAAGAAATTGAAAGGTTTGGAAAGAATTGTGCTGTGTAGACAATTGAATTTAATAGGTCTAGTAGTAAAGAGAGCATGAATGCATCCTGTCTCAAGGGTATAATTTTATAGCCGAAGAGAATGACCATGTTGGGAATATAATAATATTAGATTTTATCAAGATATAGCAGCGTTCTGATGAACAGTCTTGGATTTTCTGACATCTAGTCCACATTAGACATGACAGCTCAAAGAAGGATGTGTTAAATGTCAGTTTTTCAGCCATTTCCGAGTTGCATAAGTGAATATAGATATATTTGTTTCGCATCGTAAAATTATGCTGATGTATCATTATTTACAATACTGCTACCGGTTTCAATGTTTTTACGAATATATAGTTAATAGTATTTTATGTCATCTATTCTCTGACATTTTTGCAATCCCCCTACGAGTCAGTTACAATAATAATGATTTCACGTGTCTGTCAAGTCCGAGTACAGATTACAATTCTACAAGATATTTTCGTATTTGTGATTTTCTTGGAACAGATTTCAAAAACGATATCACTTGCGGTATAAACAAGGCTTGAACAAATAAAACCCCAAGTTTTTGCGATAAAATTTTTCAGTCTGTCAACCGGCAACGTGTATTTTTTGGGTCGTGGAGTTAGGATATCAGCAAGTCTTGTGTTCAATTCGGAGTCACAGTCACAGAAACTGGCCAAACAGTCTCAGATATCGAAATGTAGGCAAAGAGCAGTGTAAATTCTGTAAATTTCTATTAAAATTGCAGGAGTGTTCGGTGAAAATCAGTTGTTGAAAAAAATGTTTTTGACGATCCAACAATCGGGGTCAGTATGTGTAAGATGTCTTGAGTTAGAATTGCGATAAAAAAACCCGCTCTATAGCTTTTCTCATATACCATGTTCACCACACAACATAACGTTAAACAGGCCTAAGAAGGCTACAACAGCTATTCACCATAGTCATCAGCCATCTTAGACTTATGAACAAGGTTTATATGTTTATCAAGCAAAAGTCACACAACGCATCTAGTATACTATCATTCCTCAGATATACTACTGTCGGCGACCTCAATTGCCCACCAGTAACGGTAGTATTCCACATAAGGACCGTTTCGAGTAGCTCCATCGCGGCTATACCTATCCACGAATTTGTTGACGAGGCCGCGTCGTCACATGATCACAGATTACACCATACTGTATAACATATAACATAAACTAGCAGTAATGCAACAAACACCACCGAATTCAACAACACATACACTTTCTATTGATCTCGGATAATAATTCGCTGGCGACCACTCATCAGCTACGCGTTTCACGAGATAATTGCGCTTCGTCCCGCCTCTACGCCATCACTACTCTGTGGCCTTCACAACTGAAATGAACTGCGCATGCGTCCAATCTTGTCGTTTTCAGGGTTTGTAACCAGAAAAATGCGTATGTGACGGAATAATATTTCACTAATGACGTATAATATTGGAAGAAATTATCACCAATACACAATTAGTTCATTCAAAATGTCATGCGGATTCTATAATGTATAATCCATAATATATTCGATGTGATAAAGTGCGTGTTTTCACCATAATCTATTGCCCTCACGCATTTCCTAATGAACGCCGCCTTATCCGTGAGACTTACCTTTTTCTTTTCTCCGAATTGTTTGATTGTTTTTCATAATGAGAGAGATGAGAAAAAAGGTGTCAAGGAATCGCCGCAGCGAGCGACAAAGAGCCTCTGCACTAATGCATTGCGCCTCTGCCGTGTAATTCGTAGCAGATTATTCGGACATTGGCGATGTCGTGTCTCGTGGACCGATCGCTTTATCTGTGCATGGCTACTGTGTGCGTTGGTAAGTCGAAGCTTGACTGATGATCATGTTTTCGGGTTCGTTCGTTGGGTCAATGGTAACTGTACAAAACGATACTGATCCTCTGAAGGTCAATGATATTTTGAATTGAAAATGATGCTAGGTAAAGCCGTAGAGGTCAGGTTTTGTGACTTATTATTACGAAGTATCCCGCCATAGAACGCGCTTGGCGCTTGCGAGTCACAGTGAGCGTGTGTATGCTATCCTATGTTAAGAACTGCAACTATAATGAAAACGGAATGGCAATCTAAACTTACATGCAGTCTTTATTTGATGCTTGAACTAATCCGAGTGAGCCTAGGGCTAATTTTAATTTCGATTTCAAAGTGTGTTTCAATAATATACGTGAAGGAGTCTCCTGTTCTTTTAGTTGCTAATATAAACTGAATGTGAAAACCATTAGGCTTCGATGAAGATGGTATGGGCTGTGGTTGTGGAGGGAGAACACTGAACAGAACATCATTACTCGAATATTGAAGGATTGAGCCATTTGTTGATGTTCGGTCATCTCAAAATAGAATGAAGGACGTATGCCTGAGTTTTTTCGTGTTTGCGGCCGCTTGTAACTTGATAATTGGGGAACTTGTTGAAGTCACTTGCGGTACGAAATACTCTACACTTCGCTTGAATGCTCCAGAAGGCAAACTCTTTCAAATCAAATGCGATCCCAAATGTGAAAGAGTAACGTCTTATCGAGTATATGGATCCGGGCCCTACCAAGCTGCTTCCAGCCTTTGTCTCGCCGCTGTGCATAGTGGAAATTTTGGCGATGGTGTATTCGCAATCAGGGCTGTGGTTGGCTCTAAAGGTACATTTCGGGGCGCTTCTTATCAAAATGGCATCCGCTCGAAACCTAACCCTAGCAGCGCATTCTACGGATTTTCTGTTCTTTCCGTGCCACAAACTAATTTGTCTGCAAGCACTCCCGGTCAACTAGGAAACGTTCAAATGAAAGTGGAGACGACTTCAAGGTCTCTTAAAAAGGACACGCCTGCCACTTTACCGAATATCGATATTAGAGGCTCGTCAGCGCCATCAACGGACTTTAGTGACACTGCAACAAATGCATCTGGAATGACATCCAGTCCTCTGAATGATCACGGATTTCAAAGCTTAGAGACAACTGTGGTGACTCGCGAAGATGCCAGAATTGTGACCTCTTTGAAGAATTTCTTACGAAGCTCCACACTCCCT
>ATSW01005534.1:0-10954 GCA_000444245.1 Botryllus schlosseri
AAGTCGACAAACACCATGAACACCACAAACAGCAACAATTTCATCAGGTGTTATTAAACAACATATTGCAATTTCCCCAAAAATAAATTCAGAGGAAATGATTTCAATTTTGGTCGCTAACCATTTGAGATGTGTATTCATGAGATCCTTCTCACGCAGTAAATTTGTTTCAATAATGTTGCCTTACTATCGGTATTAACAACACTGGATTGAAGTATGAACTTACCATAACTTCAAAGAAGCTAATAGATTAATATTACAACCAAGGACGACATCAAAAGCTTGCTTATGAACTGGGAAAACGAGAGAGCATCTCATACGCTGTACATTTGTGGATGAAGGCACGGTAGTGATTGCATGATGTCCATTTGATAAAGCATGCACACAATATGAAATGATAGAAATTTTCGATAATAAATAAGATATTTGATGCGTAGTTGCTTAGTTAGCCTACGTCGCGAGGTGTATTTACTGAAGACACGAACAGGACATTTTCGTGACTTTGGCTTCAATAGTCCGCTCTACAAAACCCGATAACCGAATGTATTTAATAAACATTTGTATACAGAGTGCAAAGTTATGTTGTTTGCAAAAAACGTGTTAGTAAATTTGTGGTTCTTGTGCTATGCGTACGCCAATTCATGTCTCAAATTCGCAGATGTCAAACCGTTTATATTATATATTTACGATCAGTTCATCTACCGCTGTGATAGGATATGTTTTTGTATAAAAATCGTTACATTATGAATTGTTCACATATATTTTGTTAATTCAGATGGACATGTATTGGGACAAAGGAGAACGTTAAGAAAACGAATACATGCATGTAGCGACAATCGAATTTTCTTAAGTGACATATCAGAATATCCATCGATGGAAACTGAATACAGCTGCGCTTTGACGGCCAACCAATAGCGATTAGCACATGATGAATCCTGGAATCCATGTTACTCGAGAACGCATGACATGTCTCGATTCGTAGCGCCATGTAGTCGAAATGATCCATGTTTGCGTTCGTCACATTCTGCGTAACTATTGTTCAATTATCGTAAAGCTACCTTCAACGCGCGAATCTTATCCAGTCGCAATGGCATTGTCTGCGACAACAGACGCATCAACACGAAATGATTATGCGATAATTTCGACGCAGCAATATACCGGTTATATTATACCGTAAATGTTTAGAGAACCTAGAGATCATTAAAGGTATATCTTTATATATATATATCCCTGGCATTGTTAGTAGCAAGTAGTACGTCCTGTTTCTGGGTCTTGTTGCAAAGTAATATGCCAATCGGTTGAGTTAGGCTTCTCCAAATGTAGCTGGCGTACTCTATAGTATGTATAGTTAGTACACTGATTTGACCAAGCGTACAAAGTGTGGACTATTACTGCACTTGGTTTGCGCGTGGGGATTTTCATTCAGCGGCAACGCAAAGAACGGGCGATTGGCAGTGTATTACTATAAACTTTTCGCATTTTCAAGTGGGTAAACATATCATCTAGAAGGGTGTACGGTCAAGGTTGATATGAATTCCAACTATCATATTCTGTTCTGTGGCTAATGATAGTGAAGTAGAATATATCAATACCAGCTGATTGTTTCGGTGCTGTGTCACAGCACACAGTGCAGTGGGCGGAATCGAGAGCAGTCAGACGAGAGACGCATCTTAGCCCTCTGAGAGCAAAGAAATAATATCCGTGACAAACTTTGGATCGAACTGTTGGAAAGAGGGATTACCGCGTTACAGCATCGAGTTCAATGCGACGAAGTATTAGGGCGAGTATCTTAAAAGTAGTATGTTGATTCGGCGTTTCAAAAGGCATATATATTGTCGCTTGATTAAAACAAGCTTAAGATGAAGGGTAAATGAACGCCCATGTCGGCGCTTAGATTTATGTAATCAACGTTTCCTGCTCAACTGCACGAAAGTTAGTTCGTGAACCGGATCGTCAACACTTGCTCATTGTTGTAGGCATGCGTGTTGGATTGAATGGATTGAAAACAAATAGAATCCACAGTTGCACTTCGTTTAGTACTGTACGCAGATTTGATTTGTTTCGTGCGAAGAGGGTGTCGTGAAGCAGGAAGCACAATTAATCTGACCGTTCAACTGCGCGGTGAAGGGTTAGTTGGTTTGGTTTGAATGTTTCGAGGTACAATCAGCGAGTGTCGTTAATGCTGCGATCATGTCCACGAATACCGACGCCATTTTGCGGTGAGGTCACTATGTTAGTCTCGCGGGAATTTGCACAGTGATGTCGGGCGCCGAGCGATCAAAGTTCCCGGCATATATCTGATCTGCGATATAATTGTTTTGCGACGTCCTATGATGTAGTTTAGAAGATAAATCGCTGTAATCGCATCGGGACTTCTGTGTATAACTTGTATGATGTATGGTCGGAGATCAAAAGCTATCTGGCTCAGTTCGTTCCGTACCAATTGCATTTAATATCATACGTCATAAATATAACACAATGCAGAGATGTCTGAAATCTTCTGTCGCGATCTGCGTTGGAAATCGTGCATAGCTAAATTGAATGGTTGATTTTGGAGCATATTTTAACATGAAATTTGACTGCAAGTGCAATATACGAAGATATAAACGTTCCAAGTGCTCAGCGTTTCTCCATCGGGTGCATGGATAGGGAATACTTGAAATTTCCGCAAAATGCTAGGGAAAGATATCCTTTTCAAGGGAAAGTATTCGGGTGTATTTCAATATGATTATATTATTTCATTGTATACTGTATTTTCGTACCTTTAAGATTCTCTCTGAGAGAAAAATATGTAATTATGGAATACTTTATTGGCTCCTATGTAAAGTGACTGATGAAATTTCATTAATAATAATATACCGTACTCTCACAGGGTTATTATTGATGTCTGTGATGATTGTGCAAAATCCGATCGCTGATTATATAAAAGATACCGACAATGTTGGAGCATTTCCACTCGTAAACAAGAAGAAGTCGGTGTCTGCAACGTGTTTTCAAGATTCGAAAAAACGAAGAAGCTCGGAATCATCATCCATTTGGAACATGAACTCAAAATCAAATATACGAAGGTCGTCGGAACAAGACGCCTTTCAGGATACAAAGGTGCAAAGCACCAGCAGTTCCGACTCCGACTTTGGAAATTGGGACCAACCGACACACGGTCACTCTCCGCATAGATATTTCGGGACTGGACTTGGTAATAGTGAGAGATCACAAACACCTTCAGCTTTGGATTCGCTAAGAGACATGGCCGCAATGCAGTTCCGCCAGGAATACCAGCCAATCTGCAAACCGTACGACCAAGTGTCACCGCTGCTGTCTTGGGGCGATAGAAGAGGTTCGTATAACCTACTTGGGAAACTACTTGTATAGGTTCTTTTGCAGTGTTTCTGAATCTTTTAGCTATAGCGCGAATCCCTAAATATTTTTAGTGGTCGCATGGATGCCAAACCTTGAAATTCGACGAAGCTGATGACTAAAATAGCATTCATGTCGTAATCGTAGCCTCGTATTGCCGTCAGGTCAAGTTGTTGCCCAAGATACTACCAGATTACAATATTAAGGTCAAAATGATTAAAATGAAATCAGAAATATGGATTGATGGGGCAAAGAACAATTTAGTTTTATAGTTGCAATTCCCACGTTGACTTCGTATTGACGCCGTGTAACTGGTCCGCGCACCCCTCACCGGACCATAAATTAAGAACCCCTGTTCTATAAAATGATTCTTTATCGAAATGATTTCTCTCTTATGAAATATTCTATTGGGTTGAAACTGCAACACCAGTGAATATTTCATTAGTGATGGTGATTAGGGATTGCTAATCGCGTGCATTATGATATAAATGTGCGATATTCTGATAGTTTTATGACTTCGCAGAACCGAGGAAACCAACAGTAGAAGATCTTGTGTTTAGACCTCACGAATAAGGAGGATTAGAGTTCTTATGCTGACTTTATCATTTGCATCATCTAGACTAGGCCCCATTCCTTCTATATCATTCCAACAGTATACACTCGGTCAAATGTATCTCTATAACCTTTAGCAATTCGTTGGTTTATACGCCTTTTCTCGTCTAAATGATTCGCCACAAATTTTACTGCAACATATAAAGATCTGGAAGCATCAGCTGCGTAATTGTGGACATGCCAGGGGTTTTACCACGTGAGCGCTATGTTTCCGTATATTAGGTACCAAGGGAAGGATTTTGCTATTTTCATGGAAAGTTTGTGGTCAAAACTATGTAGAACATACTGGAAGTTGGCTGCGTTTCTGTACTATAACATAGCAAAATGATATTGGCTCGAGGACAACCTTTTAAACGGAGTAGATTGGAATGATTACGCGAAATTAGCAGTCTCAGAAACAATTTGATATAATCCTGCAGTTTTCGTATATCAAAAGCAGGTGGACTGCAAAGTATATAGTAAAGAATGGCGCTCACAAAAACTGGAAACGCTCCATTCATGCGACACCCTTAGTACTAAAAGGTGCATTTGTCGATCTCTATTATCCGTTTCTATTTGCCTAGCCACCAAAACACGTCGCGGTGCGTGTGATGTCGACGTCCCATGAAATGCCGCGCGGCTCTCCTGACAACAACAGTTAAACGCGATGCAATACTGTAATTCCGTGGCAATGGCGAAATTGAATATTTACTAGGATGATTCCAGTCTCGGGTGATCCAATATTATTTCGGTGCGGATCAGAGATGTATCGAAATAATGCATACTAGTGAGAGATTAAAAAAATAAACAGTTTGAAATTTATCACCCGAATTTACTTTGAACCCAGAAAAATTTCAAGAATCGGTCTCGTACCATACTAAAAGGCTTCACCTAGCGCAGTGGTTCTTACACTTTTTTTTGACACGCCCCCTCCCCCTTTATGACAGTGAAAAGTTTGGCGCTTCCTTATCGTGATATCAAAAAATAATAAAGAGAGTAATCAGAATGCTGATAATCCCAACGGATAGTTTGATGTCATTGAAAGTTATGGCTGTTCATGAGACAATTCTGAGATATGATATTCGGACAATAAACAAAGTAATAACAAGGAAATTAGGGTAAATCGCGGTGACCGCGAAAAAAATTGAAGTTAACAGCGACGTCACGCCCCCTTCAGATGCTTTCACGGCCCCAAGGGTGGCGCTCTCCCCAGTTTGAGAATCACTGACCTAGGGTAAGATAGCTGTACAGATGGCTGTCCAAGAGAACTCCCAAAATTTACTGAAGTTTTTACTTGAAACTGTCACTGCAATGTGGTCAGAGTCATGAAACAGATGACAAGAACAAACACGTCTATTCGCACTACGAGCAAGAACTAGATTTGTAACATAGGCCTATAAAAGTACATTAATAACAAGCATACTTTGATTCAACTGACAGTGGATTCAACGGAAACTTCAGCGTCAAGCGTCGTCCGTTCCCATGTATGATTTTGTTCTGAGTGAGTTCAGATGCGCACGCTTCACGTACAGAATATCCGCTTGTTCATTTTCCAAATTTCGTCGAATCTCGTGCCAAAGCCCTGGAGATTTCAGATGGATATAGCATATCTTCATTCCATGCACGACTGCAGTATTTCACACACGTGTACCCCCGTGATATACAGTTGTGAATATATACACCCGTGCCACACAAAACCAGAACATACCTCATAGTTACAACACGGTATAAATCAAGCACAGTACTAGTATCCCAATAATTCTTATACGTAGAGACTAAGGAAGGTATGCAGATATGCACGAAGAATCCATAACCGCGGTATAATTCTGAGTCAAGTTCTGTATTCATTTGCCACTTATAGGGTTTGGATGCACATTGCACACTTTTCACGATAAGAGTGTGGTGCGTAGGCTAAAAATACAAAATATGAAATAAATGAATATATATATATCATAATCAGTGGTTGGCAAACTTTTTGAATGGCGGGCCCGATACTTTATTTTGGTTAAGGCTGTTGGTACCATTTCAAAACCGGTGGGGATCAATTATAACTAATTACCGTCTGATGAGCGACAATCGGCTACAATGAAATTTAGGAGCTTTCACGTAACGAAAAAATATGCAGACCTTGCCAGTAACGTGGCACCTCTCCTTTTCCAGAGTACTGGATTAGGTACTGCCTACTTGCGTTACTTCGCACGTGGTTATTAAACTACTTCCACGGTTTCCAGGCAAAATTACTTACTTTTTAAAGTTTCGATATTTAAAAGTCGCAACTAGTTAGGTGAAATATTGTATCACCTTTAACGGTGAAATTGTCATAAAAACCGGGCGAAACAGCCCGAACAACCCACTGTTTATTCGAAGATTTCGTGTATTTGAAGTGTCATTGGTCATTTTTGTTTCAGTTGCGAAGATACATTTTGCGATTCTCCGAAGTACCCACCTTCGATTAACTGCAAAAAGTACCCAACCCTGTGACCAAAACTACTTCGTTTGACTACCTACTTTCAAAGTGCCATTTTCTATTTCCACTTGAAGTAGTTTTTCATGTCCCGAGAATCGGCACATCTACGTTAATTTAGTAGCAACACTGACTAATTTGTAATTTTTATTTTTTTTAAAATATAATTTCTGGTTTTCCTGTAAATGCGACCAGAGAGTTGCACAGTTAAAAACAAGTCATGCTTTGTGTATACAGACAATTGCTATTCTCATGCTGTCGGGAAGGAACTACGATTTGATATCAACAGAACTTGAATTTTGTCGTTCTTTTTAAGTCGGATTTGAATTGATTTTGCAAGTTTTTGCGAATTCAGTGCATCTGATTGTAATCTAAGTTGAAAAAACTGTCTAATCCATAATTTGGCACGCTGCAAATTCTCTGGTTGTTCAACTCTGGTGAAGATAAATATAGTAGAGTTACCATACGTCCTCTTCTAAGAAGATCCGTCCTCTTTTTTGAATTTTTTGAAAGTGTCCTCGGAGGACGCCCAAATGTCCTTTTTTTTTTGAGAATTTGTCCTCTTTTTTGAAAATTTTGGGTAACTCAAGGTTAAAATTTGACTGAGATGTATATAGGACATCAGTACTGAAGTAACGTTCCGGCGGGTATTTCGTAAGCTGGGCCGGAAATTTGACATTCTATTAGTCAATTTACGGAAAAACTCATGAAAACCGGAAATTCGGGCTTCGAACCGGAAAAGTTACTTTTTTTAGTCTACCGACCACAAAGTCGGGGAAAACTTACCATTTTCCGGATTTTAATGCAGTATTGTATCCCAGAAAATTTTGAAAAAGTGTCCTCTTTTCAGATTTCCGAAATACGGTAACCCTTGAATATAGTGACAATTTCCTTTTTAAATTTAAGGAAAGCCCGATCAGATGTCAGACGACGGAAGTGACAGCAGAAGACTTTCGATCACCGCGTCGCAGCAGGATGAGGACGGTGACATTGCCAATGTGAAATCGACACGGGAAAGCCACGGAGACGCGAGACAGACTAGCGTTGGTGGAACTGACGAGGGCGGCGATGATAGCTTGGTTGAAGATGTATCTGAAGATGATATGCCGATTGATGTCAATAACATAGATGATGATACGAGTCTCTCTTCTGATAAAAGTTCTGTGAAACCACCCTATTCGTATATCGCATTGATCACAATGGCAATACTGCAGTCACCACAAAAGAAACTGACTCTAAGCGGGATTTGCGAGTTCATCATGAACCGTTTTCCGTATTACCGCGAAAAGTTCCCGAAATGGCAGAATTCGATACGCCACAACTTGTCTCTGAACGACTGTTTCGTAAAAGTGCCGCGAGAACCAGGCAATCCCGGCAAAGGTAACTACTGGACAATGGACCCCGATGCTGAAGATATGTTTGACAATGGATCGTTTCTGAGGCGCCGTAAAAGATTTAAGAGACAAAATCGCAATCCCTTGAGGGACCATATGATAGCCGCCGCTTTGAGCGGTGTACCGACACCGTACGGCAGACCGTACGGAATTCCCATGCCGAGTCAAAGCCCGACTGGTTTACCTGCCTCATTTACTTCTTACCCCTACATTAGCGGTCTGCCACATGCATATTCTATGATGCATCAAGCTCCACGATCGCACCAAGGATATTACAATGTCATGGGCTCGGGCAGTACGAAGCCCTCTACTCTCAGCCCACCGGTTATTATGCAGCCAATGATGTCCCAGTACAGAAGATACATGACGTGTTTAGAGAATGTACGTCAGGACAACAATATCTTTGGTGCAAATTTGCGCACAAAGTCGAATCTGCCAGTGTTATGTATGTCGTCCGAATGTCCCAAAATGAATTTGGAACAATGCGATTCGTCGGCCAGAACCTCAAATGGAAATACCGCACCTTCAGCGTTCTCGATTGACACGCTTATTGGAAGTGAAACCGATTCATCAACAACACACCGAAAACATACTTCTCGAAAAAGAGAGGCCCATTTGAACATGAGGCAGAGGCGAAGTTCTGGTTGCTCGTGTTCCTCATTCACGTCACCCGATAAAGAATCGGGAATATCAACCAAAATGGAATATCAACTAAGTGAATCCGACTCGGAAACGCAACGAAATAACGACGGTAGCGATACGTCGGCCGCGCCGGCCTTTAGAAAGTCAAATCCCGGCGAAGCAGGTGATATATCCTCGGCCAATATCACAGAGGCCGATCGAATAGCTTATTCTAATTCTAAACCTACTGTCACGAACAAAGTCGATAATTGCGCTGACTTCATGAACTTGCGCAATCAATTTTCGACCTTCAATCCATCAGTTTCAAGCCCCAAGACGGGATGGGTCGCGGGAGACGATCCTTTTAGGGACTCCGGTGTGTTGTACAACTCCATTTTCCACGCGGCCGTTGCGGGGAGAATTGGCAGAATCTCCGGCGTCGACCATAGACTCATGCCCTTCCAGATATCAGTGCGAACCACGTCATGACTCTGGCTTCGCCTTACCCGATTCAGAATAATCCGATTCCGACCTCTGAAAATACCCAGCCGAGAATGGACGCGCTCTTACGATGGCCAATGGCTAGAAATGCGTTTTTGTGAAATCGACCCTGGTGTGAAAGTACACTTAATTGGATAACTGAAACCCTTTGCGACGTGTTTCGTAAGTGTAAACTATGTTTTAAGCACCAACACGGAGTGAATTTAGGCTGCTATTTATTATATTCTGTTAACTCGAGAATTTTGAATTGAGATACTACATCATGCTTAAATAAATGTGGTAATATTGAAACATTTTTGATGATTTTCGAGACATTGCACGAACCATAGTTGGTACCTCCGTGATTCGATTCTCAATCGAGTATTAAGGTTCTAGTCGAGTCGAGTGTTGTTGAATATGACGTCGTAACATTACGAATCATGCCGAAAGCTGAAATATATACCTATAACGCTGTCACAAAGAATAAGATGTCGGTACAACATCACAATGAAAATAATTTGATATTATTTCAACTGTACCTATTTCATTGCACTTTGTGACAATGTTATGGGTTGATCGTGACTTCACAGATATGTAATTTTCACGACCGTCCGTAGATTTACCCTACATCATTTCATGTGCTGAGATGCGACGAAAGAGGTTTCATGGCTTCTACAGTGGAATATATCAAAACAATATTTCCCGTTGATAAATAAATCTTAGCGGCAAGGAAACATTAAAATGTGAATCGACTACTATATTTCTAAATCATTACATGATTAGTATTCTTACACCAAAGTTAAACTCTTGAATTTTCTCCTCTCAAGCGATTACTATCTCCATTGTCTACAAACCAAAGCGGAAAGGTATCATACCATAATATGGCATGAAACGGCATTTAATTTCATGATAATGAGTTTGGTAGTATTCATCTTAATTAACATTAAAAGTCATTATTTCTACACAACGTATCCATGACAGATTCTTAATGTTTTGTGTTGATATTTGTAACATGTTGTGCTTGTTCTAACTAGGCAGTAGCGATTTTAATGATATAAATTGCAGCAAAATAATTTACTGCTTTATTGTAAAATCGTGATTCTTATCAGAAGTGAAGCTGCGATTGTAGTATCTTCTCATTGTAACGATATTCTTCTTTTTATTTAGTCCATATTTTGTGTCGGCAAGCAATTATTATTATATCTGCTTTGCTCAATGCTTTGCAATTCGAGCTTCCATAAAATATGTGTAAATGACGCATCTATAGGCTAACATATCATATTGCCACTGCTGGATATGTTTACGAAACTAGACTTTTTTACAGAAGTTAGCATATTCATGGCATGATTTCATTATATCAGCAGTGTATCTGACTATATGAAACACTGGATTATTCAATGCAATGTATAGGACAGTATCATCTCGCGATGATTGTTGCAATAAATGACTGGAACCATTTTCGCGTTCATTTATTTTAATTCGTACTTGGAAGTGGCGGCTCATTTATTTGCATTACCATCAACGTTAGTACTGTTATATTTGGCTTCGTTTGCGAATACGTACAGCAAAATATTCCAAGTAAGTCAGTGTCTCGATGCGAACCTCGTTTACATCGCAATAAATTGACTATATATAGTACGGCTATGGTGCGAGCCCATGAAATGTTCGAGCTCGCGTTTGGCAAGGATTGCGAACCTTTAATTTTACGTTGGGAATTCTGCATAACATATATGAAGGCTGAGTATTAATGGGATGTTGTTCAGCAGTGCACACAGAGTTGATCAAGGTAGCTTGCTTTGTTACTCAAGTAGAAGGATTAGTAACAACGTAAATTGATGCTCTATTACAGTGGTTCTTAACCTTGCCTCCAGCGCCCCCCGAGGGGCGCTGGCGATTTTGAAGGGGGCGAAAACGTTCAGGGGGCGATATGGGGGACGCTGCGCTCAGGGGGGCGATATGGGGGCGCTGAAGAAAAATGGCTTCGCAGTAGATGATGATGTAGCAGTGTTGGGATCAAGTCACTACCTTCGAGTCACGAGTCATTTCG
>ATSW01005535.1:0-13180 GCA_000444245.1 Botryllus schlosseri
AGAGATTTCAGCAATGATCTTACCAGCCTATATCGCGAGTTTATCCTTCCAGGCATGCTCTATATTATGTGTTGTGAATGCTTTCTGAAATGTAACTAGATCCCCTGTTATCCTTTTGTGAATTAAAACATGATATGCGGTAGATGTCATTATTGTCTCTAGGTATACTTGTGGATACCAGCTGTAACTACTGCTTGAAAATCTTGTAAATTTTGGTGTTTACGTCTGGTGGGAATTGGGTGGTCTCTTGAAATCATTTACACATTTGCGCTTTTAATTACTATAAAAGAACAGTTGCTTCTGTGGTGATGATATTTGACTATTGTCGTATATTCAGTTGATGGTGAATTATTGAAGGTATTGTAAGCTACCGTAGTCCGCAATTAATAATCTTGTACAAATATGGCCCGTTCTTGTCCTTTCGTGTGTATGGTCCCAATCGTTGTGTCTTTCACCTTGATATGTGTCAAGAAGCAATAGTTATTTATCAGTGTCTTGTTAAGAAACGTAGGAATTGACAGTAATTTATACTTCCTTGGTTCACCCTTAATGAATTACTGTTGCCAGTATGTAGCTGGCGAAATGATGCGGGTGCTCAGAATGACTCTTCCTTTCTTATTGGACTTTTGGAAAATCTATCATTACCATTATTTTTAATATAGATATCCGTGCAGTCGGTACATTCATTTGTAATTAACATGAGTAAAACTGTTGTAAAATCAGTTAATTTATCAAATAATTACATGATTGAAGTAAGGAAGCTTGATGCGGGTTCTTGAAGCTACCAACATATCCAAAAGGAATTATCAACAATAACACATTCGACTATTTAAATTCTATCGAGATATCACCAGCTCAAGTGGATATGCCTTTAATTGCATGCCAGTTGATCTAATTATGTCACTCTCAAGGCCTTAGTCTTTTTTTAGAACCGCCGGCTGAATGCATCGTAAAATCTCAAATTGGCAATTATGATTTTCTAATAACTACTGTTGCTATTTTCGAGGCGATCACTCTAAAAACCTAAGCAACAAATTCCGCCCATAATCACAAGCCATTATGCTGTGTTAAATCTTAATCTCTTTTCTCCTTGGCATTGGAGATATGTGCTTGAGGGCGAGAATATCGGCATCCAACGTTATTAGATCTTGTCATCACCATTTCTCTGTTTCGATCGTAGTTTGCCGTGGAATGTTGTAATACATAAAGTTATAGTTTGATACATTTGCGATGGTATGATAGATTTAATAATCCTGTATTGTAACTGAATATCTACTGTCAGGCTATCCTTGGTTAAGATCAACAGTGTAAAAATGGAAATTCAAGGTGTTCCGTGCTACTGCTAGGTATTGTAAAATATTTCAAGTCATTTATGTGGAATGTGTACCAGATGGCTGATAGCGTACATTATTGATTGATAAGTTAGCGTGTCTCTGTCATTGTGGAGTAGGCCCGTTCTTGAATGTTTTCAACTTTTGCACCTTTAGACATGCGATCAGCTACCACTGCTTATTATGGGGTAGCTGGCGAGGTAACAAAAGTTTTTGCATGCGAACTGGGCCGGGTGTGAACTTACTCTTGTAGCAACCCGCCGTAAAAAAGGCCTTTTTGACTATCTCTTACTGCTCGCTTGTAAAAAATTGTATTGAAATGTGTGCTTAACATCGTCTATTGTATCGATTTCTTCATTGGTGTACAAACTGCCATTAGCTTGGCGCGATAAATGTATTTCAAAGTCAGTGCTATTTTTTTGTTTAGCCTGTACCTGACCTGTTAGGCCGTCTTTTAGCAAGTCTTTATTCTGAAGATGTCAGCCTTTTGCTGAAGACTACTGGAATGGAAAGTGAAATTAAGGTATATATGCTTTTTTTTTGCTGCTTGGTATGGACAATCCCGTGCATGCTACGCAAATCAATAATGCAGAGTATTTCAAGTGTATTGATATATAGAAGCTGCTTATATAAGACAACGCAGGTCAAATATATACTGTACCATTCATTATTCGTTGCCTCCTTCAACATAAATATTGAACTAGTCAATTTATAAGGATTGCATTATCTGTATAGTGTTTTTGGTGTCATAATGGTTTTTAAATAATGTTGTCAATTTTTTGCCTGTAGTAGATCATTCTCTGCGTCATTGTCTACCACGAGTTGTGATGTAATGCAGGCTAGGATAAACAGAACAATTATAATAAACATTTAGGCAGGCCTACTATCATAATTTTTTCAAAGAGGGAACGCAATATATCAAACATGTAGCTGTCAATGAATTCAAAATTATAAATCAGTCATGTGAACTCAAATCACTGGCCTACTTTATCTTTCACAAACGTTTCAATGCAAAGAAACATTTGATTAAGATATGTTGCATAATACCCAAATATTGGCTACTATAGGCCTACAGCATGCACAACTCTACTTCAAGTTTGTGTACAGTAATTTAGAATTACGGGTGTAATTGTATGATAGTGTTATTCGCTATATGTTGAGTTATTTGCACCTAGTTATGATTAGTAAAATTCCATATAAAATTAAGAATCGCTTTATATTGGCGTCAGTAATTCCATAATGTGCACTGTGCTATATCTTAATACCATCACATGCTGATGGTATGATGCCAATCGCAAATCATTGCAGCATGATTTATAGGTATGACTAAGCCATTGGAAAATGGCCATTGTGTGCTGACGGTGTAGTAGCATCATGTTGCAATATGGTATTTGGACGGACACTCTTACTTTCATACTTGATGGTTGAAATTTGAAATGACAGCGTTGAGACGAGTTGTCAAATACCAACATTATATATCAGCTGGGAACAATAAGCTCGGAACAAAGTGCACTTGAGTACCCGGCCGTGCTATACACTCAACCATAATTAGCATTCAATCTCCGGTGTACTTCCAACTGTATAATAATGTCTCCTTTATTAAGATCGGCTACTGGGCCCACTAAAATAGTTTGATTTCCCTCATATTACACATACATTTTCATGGCTCCTTGGCGCAGATGGGTGTTATACATGCCATCAGCAAATTTCAATACTCCATTCGTTTATTTTATTTTGCTCTGTTCATCACAGATATTAGAATGCATTGGCTACCATACCACAGTTTATGTAGCCTACCGCAAATATCACTATTTGATATCTTTTTGGTACAAGTAATTTTGATGACTTGAATGCTGAAACCAATTGTGGTCCTATGTGTGGGGTTGCTGATGCATCTTGTAATGGATATCAGCATACCGTCCAATTGTTCATAGTTGTTTGTGTAGGCTATTGCATGAGTTGAATTGGAACTTTTCAGCATAACCTGAGATGCCACCTGACCTTCGTGATGTCTTTGTGATTGTCTAGGCCGCTAGGGATATATTGATTTTGATTTGTGGATGAGTTAATCAATTGTGACTTTGAAAACTAGCCATCAAATTCCCATGCATTTTCCGAATGCTTTATCCGTGCTGGTGCCATGCCACGAGCTATTCCAATCAGGCTGTTTGTGCTGTGTAGAATTTCAGTTTAGTTTTAGTGGGATGACACCAGGTGCAGTTAATATCTAGCTGCCTTGATGTGTCCATGATAGAGGTGGAATATTTTGTCTGTGACGACACTTGTCTGATTATAAAATGACTTGTAGGTAGCATGCGAACTATCAGATTCAAATGTGTTTTTAAGCACATTATCGGAAGCAACTATTACAAGGTTTTATCAGACCTGGTCAATTGGAGACACTGGAAGAGTGGAAATATCTATAGGCCTACCTTTCGGTGGTTGAGCAATTGAGCATATGTAGTTGGGATTAGTGTACTTACTGACTAATAGGACTCAATAGGTTGTTAATTATGGTTACATTTATGGGGTGGGGTGGGTTACGCACTTCAAAGTTGAACCAGAATAAAAGGGATGTCCTGTAGATAAAAGAAACTTAATCAGGCCTGTATGATAGGATATCTTGCCCTTATCTGCTGCGCGTCTAAGTATGTGGTGTGTGGTGGTGGTGACTGTGGAAATACAAGCAATTTCTACCGAATCAATACTAGTCAGACCTCAAGATTACTGGACAGCAATCTGACATATCGACCTCGCCTACCGACACATGCAGCATTCACTTTTGTCGCTTCCTTTTATGTTATCCTTTCTTAAATTCAGTGTGCATGCCTCTTATTTACATGCTGTAGGCCAAGGTGGGTGTCTGATTAAAATACTACGCCAAGTCGTTTGGGTACCCTCCTATCATTTCATTATGTCACAATCTTGTGGTGTATTGATTTGATGAACATTTTTAGTAGAATGATGATGATGATGGCTTTTGTAATTTCAGTTCAACTAGATATCAAGTTCCTATTTTGATGCATCTTCAAGACACTGACATTCAGCAAGCCTGCCGGTTTATTCCGTCGAACAGTTCCAAACCAGCCCCAAGAAATCTCAACGATGGACTGGCTTATGGGGTATGTTTTTGCCTTATTGGCTATTTTTTCATCCATTCGGTGGATATTCAGCTCATAATAAAGCAACAAGAGATGTATAACAAAATTGCTTTACAAGTTTCTTCAAATTAAATTATGGATTCAACTTCTTCACAAGACGAACACGAAGTCACCAAATGTTATCTCTGACTCTTATGATGTCAAATATTATCCCATCCTCTCTTGATTAATGATTTAGTTGCTATTTCCCGTGCACAAACAAATTCTACCAATATTTACCTGGCTACGTTGAGTCTTCGATGCTAATATATCCCGTTCGTGATGGCGCATCATATTCATAGTAACTGGTTCTGTTGAATGACTTGCGAAATTATTTTCATAATAATAGCTTCCTGCGAGTATGTGCATTTGTGCAAAGCTCATTGAGTACAACTGCTTTGCTAGCCACACTGAATTGGTTAGCAACCAAGTACTAGCTTATGTGATGGCTTAAGTATGGTGTGTGAACTTGCTCTTGTCGGTTTTAATTTTTGAGTATCCTTACTCCTGCATCAACAGTTTTTATAAGCAAATCTCCTGGTTTATGTTTGTTGGGATATGTCAGTTATAATGTATTTTATTCATGACTACTGGCTTTGCATTGCTTAATGTGTTCAATCATCTGCAGAATTGAACATAACAGCTGCTTTATCACATTCGCCTTATAAGACCTTTGAGATTGCTATATGGTTAGTTGGACTGTTGCTGATTTTGTCAATCGGTTGTTGGTGCCACCGCGAGATCATACCTAAACTTAGTCGTTCTAAACTGTTCGAGCACATCTTCTTATGAGGACCGTTTGTGTCGTTCTGTGTAGCCTTCGAACAACACCAAAAACTTTTTTGGCTGGCTCTTCTAGCAAACAGTATTTTGGGCGGTAATGCTCATGTTACAGTAACACCAGTATTGGCAAACACACCATGAGACGCGACAATGCTGTTCAAACACCGTTTTCGTGATGTGAAAGTTCATATGGTGAATTACATTAAAGCTATATCTTTAGGAGTTGTTCACTAAGGAACCTCCATGTTGATGATTAGGCCAGGGAACAACAATTTTAAATCCAGTACTCAAATCTGAGTGGAGTATCAATGTGACGATATGAGTCGAATAGTGAGAGCCAATATTTCCTAGTGACGAAATTATTCAGCCACTAAGAGTTATTAAACGAATTCAACTAATCACACTACGAGTTATCTACGGATATTCACGGAACTGAACGGAAATATCCCATGGAATTGTCCCGACGGGTAGCGAAAAAGATCAAGTTATTTTTTATATCTGAATGCCTACTACTGGCATTCTTTTCTTTGTGGCCACAAAGAGTTACTTTTTTAGGCTTACTAATCTGTAGTGCTGTCATAATAGTTGGTAGCTTACTTGAATACGCAACTCAGGATCAAATCACTCAGGTAGTCTACTCAAATTTTCTCAGCCCTGCTGATACTATGATATATGCCCAGTAGCAGATTACCGTACCTTATGGACATTGACACAATTTGCGAATACCTGTGAAGCTGACGTGGGGTGTCAGCTCTCAAGTACAATAATAAACCTTCCAAAAAAGGCATACTGGTGAAGTGGTGATACATCTTCGTTGATTTTGTGATGGTTGGCAGAGTCAGTGTAGCTGCCTTTCTGGATAAAAGCTTATAGACATACAAATAAGACGAGGGTAAACCACAACTGATGCAAAATTTATGAGGTTAATGTTTGATACTTTACTTAATTTTGAACCTAATTTTATACGCATACAGTGTACAGTGTATTTTATGTTTGGATGATCTGTGAGGAGTAAGGTAATATTTAACTAGAGTTCTGTGAAAAAGGCCAAAGTGTCTTGGATAATCAATCTGCTATGGTGGAATATAGAATGTTGGACTTTGTCATGAAGTTCAAATAGCCTATTCATTTAAAATTCAAAAAGGGATTCTTCAGCATTATTTTAGCGCTGACCCCAAATTTATTTTGGGTGGTAGCGTGTATCCTATAGCCGCGGAATTGAGGTGCCTTATGGCTGGAAGAATGAAAAAAAAGGTCATCACTTACGCCCAGCCCACGGCCTGTTAATCAGCTGGAGGGCAATTACAAGTGTTTGTGTGGCTATTGTTGTGACCTGAGTTTAGCACTGAAAATCAGACAAAATAAACACATATGTTAAAAGCATGGACAGATATTATAAGGACAATGTAGTTTTATAGTTGTAGTTACAAGACTGACCTCTCGTGGTCCCCTGGAACTAGTCCACGGAACCCAAGATGTCCAAATTGCCTACGGACCCCAGATCTAATCTGTTCCTCTTGAACTCATGGGTGGCTAAGGCACGAAATCTCCGTCTTAGCGGGTCACCCAGTCAGTACCGTTTATGGATTATTCAACATTATATTCATATAGTATTGGTGTCATTTGTAGTTAACCGTTGATGAATCAGTTCAGTATCAGTTTATTAATATTTTCATCATCTCATAACACCACAAAACTGCGACACAATGAAAAGATAGGAAGGTGTCAAATAAGATCTCTCTCTGTAGGTTTTAGTCGATGGTAGTGCTCCTGGGCCCCATGTTATGTCACCTTTGGCGTACATACCACGAATACGATGGCTTGAGCAGTATTTTAAGTATAAGGACCTTCAATGGACAACTGTAAGACACCAGAGGATGCCTTCCCGAGCAGTTCGGAAAAACAATGATACCGATTCGCCCGCTGGCGCTCGCGAGCTTATAAATTATGACGCGATATGAGCGACAATCGGCAGGTGGCGCTATAGCCACACCATATGTCTCGAGTTTGAAATCGTGAAACGGCAACGTCGAGATTTTAGTGTCGTTTTCCACAGAGTCGAAAGTAAATTCTCACAATAATCCTTACATCTGGGTTTATTAGCAATTTTTGTCAGTTCAATACACCACGAAAAATGGCGATACAATGAAAAGATAGGAAGGTGTCGAAACGCCTTTGAGTAGTCTTTGGAATCAGACACCTACCTTGGCCTTGGCCTTATATTGACAACGCAAGACCAATCCGCTGCGATAATTCACGCGTAGCCGAGAATCGGGTACCCCACCTCCAAAAGATGGCAAAACTCGAGCTTAGTTTAAATCCTGGTATAAGTTTAGCAACGTTGGTGACTTCGTGTTGTGACTTCGACTTATGACCATTTCATCTCGTTACTCGGCTAGATATAACGCTGTTCAACGCGTCAGGCTTACGCGCGGTTGGACACGAATGTTTCAATGACGTTCAACACTTCCCTACAGAACCAATATAAAGCCACCGGTAATATATTACGCTATTTATAACCGACACGCGTCCGCCGGTGTATTCATGCTAACAGCGGAGGTTAACATCTATACCCGGGCTATTTCGAGAAGCCACTCTCAGCTGTTTGGGTTTTGAGTCATTCGAAAACAATTCCTCGTCTTTACACGGCTATTTTCGGCGTCCCTTACCCTTTGACATGGCATGTTACCGAAATCCACAGTGTACGTTATACACGCGTAACGTGTTCGACCCCTGAATGTCGACGCTGTTTACCGCGATTGCTGGATTTGACATTATCGCGTGTTTGTTTTGGGGCGGGATCTCGCGATATTTGTTGAAACGAGCCGCCCGATGATGTTTCAGATGTTTCAAAACATGGAGATTTTTTGCGGTCGATTTACGTTTGATTTGGTGTTCCGTATAGCTGCGCGCTGTCAAGATATCGATGCCCTGCCGTTCATGCCTGTGGTGATGTTGATATTTGACCGACAATGGAACATAAATCGACAGCTGCGCGCCAGTAAACCGTGACAGGAACAAGAATTTCCGACATTTTTATGACGTCACAGTAACACTTGATTCGGGTCGTTCGTAGATGCTTCATCGCGTTTGGCGACAGGTTTAGGGGTTAAAGAAAGCTTGTTTTTGTTGCGTGAGTGATTTCTACCCAGTCTATATGTTTAATTTTCCCCGACTCTGGGTTATTTTTCCAAATTGAGCTGTGTGCAGTGATATCTCCGGATTTCGATATTTTTCGGTCGAATGTTCGTCTGCATCTGGCCCTATAATATGTGTAGGTGTCGCCTCGTGGCTGAAATCGCCTTCTTATGGCGTTTCAGCATTTGAAAATCGGTATGGAGTGGATACAATATAATAGAGAAGAGTTGCGAGAGCTGACCGAGAAAAATAAGACAGAAAGGTGAACAACCTCGTTCCGAGGTCGCCTTGAGATGCGGAATTTAGATTCGAGACATGTTTAGCGTCAATCGTGCACTCGTTTGTTGGAGTTTACGTCGTTGACATACTAGTCGACTTCTAGATACTTCGTATAGCTGGCTGTGATACGGCATATTAGGAAAAGAATGGGTACTAAACAACACTTTACATCTGTGAGTAAACCATTTCTGTACGCGACCTGGTTTTTTAATGGATTACTGTCTTGTCGAACACTTATTATCTGGCGCAAGTCGACGGAATAGCGCGTGGTTGAATATTCTATCTTATCTATATCATTTTTCAATGTGAAGGATTGTGTTTTTCAAAGTACTGTATACTTCTACGCCAATCCTCGTAAATTTATCCCTAAAATGGAGCTTAGTAATAAAATACAAAATAATACTTCATACAATACCGCGCGAAATATCGAAAACATCATGCAATCCAGGGCTCGAGACGTAATGGAAGTTTTTACCTTGATTTGGTTCATTTTTGCTGGGGAGTTGATTATTGAACTAGCATGGTGATATGCTACCTCTGCCCCTTACTGTGACCGGAGCCGCCCTTCCTTGCGTCGCACGCAAATGTTACACGTCCACCGTCTATTTGTGATATTGACACAGATATCTTCATAACAGTGATGCCCAGTTTTAGGCCGTAGCGAACGTCAAATATTGATATACCTGAAATCCGTTTAGGTCGAGCAGCTGTCATGAGTCTTATGTAGCCGTTACTCGCGTGCCCTTTTATTTGAACGACGTACTTTGCTACTGTCCACCAAAGACTTCGTCCCGAAAAAAATTGCTGTAAATTCACAAGGCATTCGTGACGTATATATGTGACATCACCCTGTGTATTGTTTACTGGATTTTCAAAATACACAATTGGAGCTAGAACTTGAACTACCCAGTTTTCAAAACTCCCACTAGAACTAGAACTACTCACATTTCAAAACCCGCAATTAGAGCTAGAATGACGACCTTTATTCGCAACTAACTAATCACAACTAATTAGTTGATACGGGGCCTACGATAACTTGAGTTGACGTAGGCCCCGGTTGATACCCTTCCGAAGCAGCTCATTATTATTCAATTTATCGGAGTTTGCTTGCCACATAAACATTAAAACAAGTTTGAAATGGCAGGGTTTAAACCCCCAAAATCCTCCCACTTGCTGCGTCACGCACTTAGTGGTGATGAATCTGAGCTAGTAATGACTGCAAGAACATCTCACAACAGAGCACCGGTATCACGATTCAGTCAACGTGCATCAACTGGCTAGATTGTAAGTTTGTATACGTCAGTTACCGGTGTGTTTTGCACCGTACACAATTCGCTATCTTCAACAAACTTGCACACCAAAATTTTAATATGAGGAGTACACAGTGCCGCGACCTTTGGCACTCTTTCGTCCGGGTACTGACTTTTTGATTGTGGGTCGACTGTGTTTAAGTGATAGCTTCAGATCTAAGAAATGAACGCCGCAGAAATGCGTGGATTCCTGAGAAAAGTCGAGTCGTCGGTAAAGACTTCTTCATAAATCTTGTACCGGCCGGGTTACCATATTTTGGAATCGGGAAAGGAGGGCACTTTTTCAAAATTTTCAGACTTAGAATTGTGGAGTAGAATTCGGAAAAAATGGTAAATAAAAGATCAACTTTCCGGCTCAACTGCCGAAATGTGGATTTTTCTTTCACATTCTCCGTGGGTTGACTAAAAAAAATGGTCAACTTTCCGGCTCAGCTCCCGAAACAGCCGCCGGAGCGTTACTTCAGTGCGGATTCACTGCAGTATCTCAGTCGAATTTTGCCCTATATTTAACCAAAACTCTCGACATTTAGGCGTCCTCGGAGGACATTTTCAGAAACCTGAAATAGGAGGACGTATGGTAACCCTATAACGGGAAATTCCGTAATATGTGGGCGCTGTAGCAAGGTTTGTCTTCGGCGTGGCTGGTTAATATTTAGCGCGAACGTAGCAAGGACTATATCGACTTTCTGTAATTCATTTCATAGTCGAACGCGAATGCGATCGTAAAACCTTGTTGGCGACTTCAATCTGATTTATCGCTTATCGGTATTATGTAACTACGGATCGCGGCACAGCAGCCGTTGGTAGCTGGTCGTTTGGTTTATTGTAGACTCCAGGCTGATGCCGGTTAATACAGATAATGAGATTATGCTGGACTGCTGGTGAAACTAGGCCTTTTTGTGAGCTGTCGGTCAATATAGATTGCGCTACCCCAGCAGTGCCGGTTAGCCTTTTGCAGATTGTAGGTACTGTGTTACGTACCTGTACCAACGATAGAGTGTTTGGTTTGGTTGGTTACGGCATGAGATAAATGTTCACTTTATTGTTATGTAACAATCGGTTTTATGGGAATGATGACGTGCATAATTACTTTGCGTCTTTCGCAGGGTGGTACAGGCGGAGCATTACTGTTATGATATGATAGCAAATCGACATCCAATCCAATGATCAATTCGTGGATACGCGCATGCGACACTTGTGCAATGTGCATGTGGGTTTAAATTCGGTGTAGGGTTGGGTTAGCGCTGTGGTTAGGGTAAGGGTTAATTTATGGTCAGTCCTGATACTTGGAAAAGAGGGCCAGAAACTGTTAGGACTAAGGAAAATTACGATATTATGAATGTGAGCTGTTCTATATCTCGCGATTAGAGTTGAGAAATGTGGGTTGATCCGGATAGAACTAAAACTGAATAGTGAATACAATGACTTGGACTCAGGTCACAACTCACAACACTATGACTCGGACTCGACCCTCTACTCACTGACTTGGACTCAGACTTGACTCGGTGTTGAATTGAAAATGTCTCGACTTGACTCGATTCAAAACTATAAAAATGAGATTGACTTGTGACTCGGAACCTTGTGACTTGGTTACAACCCTGGCACCTACGCTCTATTATCCGGGTGTATCAAGCATTGGCGTCTGCGTGGATTCCGTTTATAAAACGAAACGGTTTCGATTTAGTATTATCGCAGCCCGCGTCGCAATTCTATTCACTTTATCACGTTGATCCTATAGCGATTTATTTGTGTTTGCAATTTGCCGGCATCCCAGCGATTACTAATTTGGTTTTTATCGACTCGCCCATCTGCCGTGAACATACGGAATTCCAACCATCCCACCCCGTGGCTTTCGGCGACACCCGCGGTCTCATCACTTTCCATTTCGGAACGACATTGACACATCTTACTTAGTCACGGCCGAGCGCGATCGCGCAATCTTGCGTTTTGCGCGTGCAAGAAAATCCGCGAAAACGATACCAGCGCCCGTTTAGGACGTGAACGTGAATGCTAAAAGGCTTAGGCGTGTTTTTGTTTGGGGAGTGGCGTGCGTTATGTCGCGCTTTTCATTAGTGCGGCCCCTTTTGTTTCGTTTTGTGGGTGTATCAGAAGCGGGAAGTTTCAACACGGCGTAATGAAGAGATTCGTCATTGGTAGCAGAACATGAATGTGCGTATTTTTCCGCTAAGTGCTTGCGTGAGATCGTAGGACTGTTGATGTCGGTTAGTGGACTAACAAATCTGAAAAAATCCTGACACTTATGTTAAGACAGTCGGGAACACCCTTGGCGGGCACTGTCGTAGGTTATTGATTTGAAGATGCTGAGACATTGTCTTTGATATTTGCAAATTGCGCAATCTACAGAGACCAGAGTACAGGCGACTTCCTATTAGCAGGATTTGCGTTCCCTTTACCCGCTGTTACTTGGAACGTACAAGTCAATCCGATCAAAAGCTTGGCACGGCAGGGAGCCTTTGGCAGTCGAGTCATTGTCCAATGACCATTCGTCCTAATTAACGAATTATCATCTTATGCTTTTTTATAAAATGGTATAATGAACTTACGGTACGCTGCACTCGCTCTGGGCTGGAACCTAGCGCGCTCCTCTCAGCTGTGGACAGGTACTTATAAAAGAACTCGTAGCAAAGGCCAGGGAGACGTAGAACTCCTGAAGATGTCGCTGAGCAAAGGCGCAGTCAACCTCTCTGTAGAAAAGTCGGACTGCTAGAAAATTTTAAGCTTTTTCAAACCAGATAAGAATTACCGAATTCGCAAACACTTGAAAATTGAATTAATTGAATAGTATCATGAGCAACTAGCAGAGAATTGGAAAGAACATTGTATATCAACAATCGTATCACAAAATATGACGTCACCAGCATGGAATTTAGAATATGAGAGCGTTCAATGTACTATTTTTAGATGGTACACGAACTCCTTTTGTTGACACAGCCTCGGCTGGTGTATTTTGATAAAAGTTGAATTAAAAATGCAACAAAAATCAAAATCATACGAAATCAAAGTTCTCATAGGCACGAGAATGGCGAATGTCTGTACTCCGAGCTTGACTCGTTTCGCACTGAATCATTTTCAGGAAAACCAGAAATTATATTAGAATTATAATTAAAGCATAGAAAAACTTTACAACTTAGGTTATAATTAGATTACCGGCATTTGGCTCTCACTGAGTCGGAGAAAC
>ATSW01005536.1:0-14408 GCA_000444245.1 Botryllus schlosseri
ATTGTACTGTATACTTAAGAATATTTATATATATTATGCACTCACATCATACATCTGCATTAAGACGGATGCGTGTGCCACTCAAATGCTCGTAGGGTCATAGGAAGCATCGGATTCCCGAGCTCAAGTAGGCTACGCCATTTTTGGCATTCGTAACAGCGTGAGATTTGATCATTTGGAGGATGCATCATTAAAAAACAACGCTGTTATCAAACTAACTGCATACCCGAGGGCAATCCCAATCCTCTTCTCCTTCTGCGTAGTTCTGATACATTTCCTGCATGACATACTTCCTGTCAACGAAGCTATCCTCCTTCCATAAGGACTCCTTCCCGTTTGTCAGGTCTTTTGCTCGTACCAGCACCTACGACAATACGATTTTTAAACGCTTTCGTAAGATTAAAATTACACATGAGATTGGAAATAATGTGAGATACGCCATAATAGAGGATGGGCAAAAGTATCCGATGAAAACACAGGAATTCATTGATCAAGTTAATTGCTTACGGCAATAATGTAGAAATCAAAGAAGTTGTCGCGATAAACATACCAACACCCTGCTCAGCAGAGATGTGCACGGATTCTGATTTGAAAAAAAAACATATTTAAAGATTCTTTCCTGATTTGGATCACATATGGACTTTCATTTCGTTTGTTAACCTGGATTTAGATGCAGACTTGGGCATGAAACACTTCTGAAAATAACTCTTTCATTTAAACCGGATATAGGCTAACACCTGAACAGAATTTGGATTTGAAAATGTTGAAGCCGCTCATCTCTGGCGCTTAGTAGCAAAGTATTTGTCCTGCTTTTTCTCCACCTGTTCCGGTTGTTTCTATTTAAGCACGGATTCACACTTGGCCGCGGCATTTAATAAATTAAATAGAAAGGATAAAAAAACTGTGTTTGCTTACTTGCGTTCTTCCCTCTTTCAAACCACGAGCCTGCGGGCTGAGTAGTTCGAGCTTGTACACCATTTTTTTGTCCAACTCCGCCGACATAGCGTTCGCCTCACCCAGCATCCGGAGAGCGCGAGTTATATCCTCTTGAAGCAGTATTTCCTCTGCGAACAGAATCGCGATGAAAATATAGAAGGATTGCAGTAGCGACGCATCGCTACATGCTGTTCATTCGATTCTGTTAAGATTGATGATTGACTGCAGTGTTCAAACATTGTTAGAAACAGTAACAGGATATTTGAGAAGTCAGCGAGAAAGATAAAATTAAGTACTGACTATGCTGCATTCATACCAAACGATAAAAAACAGCTGATTTCCTGATTTCAAAAAATCAAACATTGGTTCACTGATTTGTTTTGTATATTTTTCAACATATTCTGTTTCATTGCAATGTTGTTTTATTTCGATATATTTCTATGTATTTGTAAACTACCTGTGTCTGGATGGTACGTTCACAGTTATATTCTTATACATGGCAGATCCTGTGGTCGGCATTAGGTACATATGATGATTTCTACAAGAATGTGTGATATGAACGTCTTGAATTCAAAATATTTGTGAAAGCCAGGTTTTGCAGCATTGCGTACCATATCAGGTGCCGAAACCCAAGTATTTATTATATTTCAGAGTTCAACAAAATCATAGCATAGGCGAATTTTGTTTCCGACCGACAGGCACATCGTTGCATATGATAAAATACGAAACAAAGCAAGGATAAAACGTTTATAAGGTATAAGACATGGGTAACTGTTTCCAAGAACACATTGCACTTCTGAAAGTTGATGAAATTAGAACAACCCTAGTGTGCGTCTACCATCAATGGCTATATCGTTTCGTTATGATTGAAATGTCACTATGAGCTATGATTAATTGAAAACTTTCACTTCATTATTGACTATATTACTATATTGACTCTATAACTTCTGTTACCACCAAAAAACGAAGTCAATCATTTTGTCACAAATCATTGTTTGAGTTGCAGTTTTTTAAAACTAACCGGGCGATTTCCCTTGCATGTTCATATCGAAGCCTTTCTTTTCCGCAATTTCCTGTTGAGCGGAATCGAAAGTAACCCTCTCGACTGGTTGTCCTTCCTTCTCTTGAACGGCTGCGTCTTGGGGATGGTGGAAGACGTACAAATGCGTGGAGCCAAACATGACTCTAAAAAATAACTCGCTGGGCAAAGCAGACATTGGCTATTCCGACAAATGCAGAGCATGAAGAATCCCCAAGAAGATAGCTGCGAAATGTAGTCCTAATGCAGTCAAGTGTGCATTCCAATGAAGTGAAAAGCTGTCATAGTTACAATATATATCAAGTGCTACAATGATGAAGTGAATTGAAAGATTTTGTGGAGCTCGTCAAAGTAACCGGTGTTCCACGGTGAACACTAGAGGTTACGCGAGCCAGTTTCAAGGGTTCCGCAAAGTTCCAGAGACAAATTCAACTAATAGTTGATGGTTTGTGATGACACCCCATCTTGGCTATCATGGGTTGCAGGTAATTAGGCCGGATCACTAGTCAAATTGTGACTGTTGTCGTGGTACATCGTGTGTAATGGCGTATGCAGAGGAGGTTACGACTCGGAATCAAAACCCTATCCTTCTGAAATGACAATCCCAACTCCAATATTTATATGCCCATCTTTAATTAAGCAACCGTTATCACGCCATTGCGTTTCGATGGAACACCAGTTAATAATCACTGTTTTAAAGTTTGTTTGTTTTTTGTGAAAAGTATATTTTATTGGTTTTGTTTTTTTGACACTTTGTTGATGTACAGTTCATTTTGTGCACCAGTGTCCAGCAATCTACAGTAATGTATTAGATGTGTAATAAGGAAGATTTTTGTTTTTATGATTCGGTGAAAATTCGGGATTTGGCAAAGGCTTGCAGCAGATTAGCGTATGTGTTCCGCAGGTCAAAAACCACTGATTTAGAATATATTTCATGCAAAAGTAAGAAATGATTGTGTTGAGAATCATTCAAGCACATAGCTTAAAACGTACTTGTAGGCAATAGGTACAGGATAACTTTTGCCAATAACGATACCATCTGTTGACTCGTGAAACGTGATATAAACTAACCTGTCATTATGTCTAAGTTCCGTTTCCTTGTCGATGGTAACGCCATTTACAAGAACGGCGCCTTTCGGGACAATCTTGATCACGCTGTTATTTCGATTATCGATGGTCGCATGATCTTTTTCCACACTGAATAAAACAGATTGAAATAATGGAAAGTCACAACACGTATCATGTATATCTAGAAAGATAGTTTCGCTTACCTCAGGCCTTTTAACACTATATCGGCAGGCTGCGCATTACCGAGGGCGTGGTGCCCGGCAGGTACGAAGTGTACAATCATTCCAGTCAACATCGGATCTTCGTTTAGATTCCAAAAGTGGGGAGTTGTTTTTCTGGCTTCCTAAAGTCAAAATAGACCGCCGTGAGCTATCGAAAAGTACAGCTCCCGAACAAATCTATATCCTGTTTCAAGGTCAAGAACAATTCCACGTCACTCTATTGCTCATGTCTTCGATCAATTCTAACCACAATGAAAAGTCGAGGGAAATGATCAACACATAAGTGATGGAATTGCCGCTATTCTGGTATATCACAACGTACCTGTCTACTTCGTTCTTCCATCAACATCTTCATGCTTCCCTCCTCTTGGTCTTTCAATCTCTGTTGCCATGACAACTTCATATCTTCCATTTCCTTTTGATTCTTTTTCAACTGATACGAAAATACAGTAGTTTTGCGGTTTTTATCGATAACAGAATAGCTGCCGAAAATGGACCCCATATTAGACTTGACATGGTAGGGTTTTTGGAGCATGGTCGTCAGAGGCTTTTCTGAATTCACAATATGTCTATTACCAGTATGTATGTTCCAGATAAAATTCGCGAGTTTCAATTTGAGAAATCTATACGTAGAACCGCTAGGACAGAATGTACTTCACTGCGTTGTGATTTGCAAGATAAAATACCTCTTCCTCCATTTGCTTTCTCATTTCTTCAACTTGGTCTTCCGGAATACCTTGCACAATTACCCCACCGGGGCCTCCTCCCGATTTAAGTTGGTCTAAAACAAATTGAAAATGCAAATTTCTGTAGCCAGAGTAAACCTCATTTCAGTGCTGAATTGTCGAAAAGTTTTTGACGCATCTACGATATTATTATCCACCGTCCCAGACCATCAATGACCCATAAAAGCAGATGGGACAAAGAAGTAGTCTGTCACCTTGAAGTCTTTTGATTTCTTCTTTCATCTCCCGAATGAGTTTGTCAGTCGGACTTTCGTTGACTACGGCACGCGTTTTAATGGATTTGGCCCTGTCTGCGAACCGTAAAGTGGACACAGTCTCGTCGTAGTTAATGCCAGCGGGACTCAACGCCGCTATCTTAAATAGAAGATTGAAAGTTCAAATTTAAGCATCGCTTCACAGAGAAATTTAAGGACTGCGAATAATTTGGTATTGTTTCATATATTTGACGTTAGGTTTCACTGGTGCCGCTCAATGACATACATGATAAGTCGTACTCGGGATTGTAAGAACCATAACAAAAAGATAAACAGAGACTCAAATGAAAATCAATTCGGCAAAGTATGACAAAACAACGTGAATTTCAGAAAATAACACCAGACGAGGTCAGCCATACTGGCAATGAGGTGGTAGTCATAGCAGAGAATCAAATTGTGTAATACACAATGCAAAACGACAGTTGATCATGACACTCTTTACGATACAACACTTGACCATGTGACTTTATAACTGCAAAATGAGTCGTAATCCGAACAACCCTCACTCAAACTTTAACCCACATGCTGTAGTCTCCACGGGGTTTTTAAGATTTTAAGGGTGTCCGGTCAATACCGAGAAAACCATTACCGAGAATTCCATTACCGAGAATGGACACCACCGAGAATGGACATTACAGAGAATGGACACCACCGAGAATGCAATATATGCAATGCAGGCATGTTATGAATATGCACAGGTCGTGTGAGTGCATCACGGCGTTGCCACATTCGGTGTCGATGCTCAGGTATAAATTTCACGACAACGTCAGTCCCAGTAAGCTATATTCTTGACATTGGCCATTCTCGGTAATGACCATTCTCAGTAATGGTTTTCTCGGTATTGGTATAGAACCGATTTTAAGAATGTATTGGAACTCATAATGTCGGCATAAATCTGGATTATTCAATTTGATTTGGACTTGAATATGAAATGAATTCGAACATGATTTCACACGACTTCCGAGTTTAATTCAAAACTCTAAAACCCTGAGCTGGGGTCATATTTGAAGAAAATGATGCGTCCGATCCTTAATTCCTCACCATAATGGTCTTGCTGTTCCCTCCCAGTGCGTTTTTGAGCAATCGAGTCAGAGTCGAGTCGCGAAACGGCGGGTTGGTGGCCTTGCCCATTTGCTTATCGGCGACCGCTTTGATGCAGTTGCCGAGGCAGAGAAGGCTCTTGTTAATCATGGAACCCTCTTTCAAGCGATCCCCGGTCGCGCCAGTACTGTCAGCTCGCTCACTAAATGAAATATTCACGCTAAAATACTATTTTTGTGTGAATAGTTTCGAAAAGTATATTTGGTCGAGATTCCGCATACTTTTGGCAGTTAATCGATGGTGGGTACTTTTGAAATTGCAAGATGCATCTTCGCGACTAACGCAAAATGACTAGTACGGCTGTAAACAGGTACAATCTTGGAAACCAAACCCAACAGCAACTGCAATGGCTATTTCATGTAGTTACTCAGACGGTTTCGCACATAAAAGTGATATACACGCGCGTCCTCGAAGAACAACTACCATATGATCAGGACGGAATACAAGAAAACGCAGCACTCTATCAAGTATGCCAGACCTGTAGTGTGGAACAGCATCCACCCGACAGTCGTCGAGCATATGCCCATTCAAATCGAAATAAGCAATTATTACTGAATCAATACTAGTCTGCCCTCAAGATTACCGGACCACAATCTGACTGATCAACCTCGCCTACCGACATGTGAAGCATTCATTTTTGTCGCTTCCTTGTATGCTATCCTTTCTTTTATCCAGTGTACATGCCTCTTATTTACATGCTGTAAGCCAAGGTAGGTGTCTGATTAAAAGACTACTGCAAGTCGTTTCGGCACCCTCCTATCTTTTCATTATAGCGCAATCGTGTGGTGTATTGATTTGATAAAAAATTTAATAAAATGATGATGAGACAAAGCTCATTCTAAAACTTCTTCACACTTTTCAAAATGCAAAGTGTAAAAAGTCAGTATTTTGCCTAAAATAGAGTAGAAGTGGGAGTAGTCTAAATACACACTTGAGCACTTTGAACCCGACTGTATTATGACTACCTGAATTCCACTGCCAGTCTTACACAATATTTTATGGACATTATTCTCACACGGCTTCGTTAACAGAATTAGATCCATTGACACCACATCTGAAATTGAAGAAAGCTACATACGTTACCTTCCGGCAAGGTCGACGAGATTGATGACCGACGTCTTCGTCATGCTTTTCCCGGCGTCATTTTTTGCTTTTTGAGCAAAGTTGATGGAAACGATGGTGTGCGCCCGAGAGCTTGTCGCATTCATGTTGGTGGCCGCGACCGTGCGGTTGAAATTGCCTTCCGCTATGCGCCCCTCGATGTCTTTGTAATTCCGCACCGGGCTGATTTGAAGTTGTTCCACTGCAATTTTAGGAATGATTCAAGTCTTGAGTCGGAAGCAAAGGTGGTCAGTAATGAAGTAATTATATTTTTTCATCACACTCAAGTAGGTTTTGACAACTTCAACTACTGCTTCGGGTGCTTATGACTTTAGATTACTTATAATTATACCGGGCAAAATATTGGCAAATGCAATGACAATACTTCACTTTAAACAATAATTTGCTCAACGAGACCATGATGTAATAACAATTTCAAACTATCACTATCTCTATATCACGCCAAGCCCCATTCACATTCTCAACACAAGTATTTATTATTGTTGGTTCTAGTTATTCAGATTACTTGGACCCCAGTTTGACATAAACCTCCGATCTAGACCCTGTTCAATATTGTTGCCGATATGTATTTTGTTATGAACACCTCTCAAACGGTATTGGTTCTTGCCCATTTCGTGTGACTATTTCTAATTTGTCCTACTTGACATGCATCGCTTTTATATTTGATTTATTTTTTATAGTTATCAACTGTGATAATTGCTCCGGTGTGGGTGGCTCGGCTGCGAAAACTTTGTCATATCGAGCCTCCCGTTTACCTTGCATGTCGCATTTATGTTGTGTGACGTTGATTTGTAACGTGGACGAATACCTATTCTCTTTCTCTCTCTCCCTCTCTCTTATAGAACTAAACGTATGTGTATTACTCGTATTACCGTCAAAGCTGAGTGTTTCACTCATTTATATGGAGTAGAACACTTTTGATGTTTCGAAATCACTGATTAAAGACATGATGAACAATTATATTGGAATGTTCACCAAAAACGGAAATACTTTGAAAAGTTCTCAGCTTGGTCATTACCGGGCAGTTCGGTCTCATTGGTATTCTATTATTTGGCACGGTAATTTTACCATAAAATCCTTTCTGCGGATGCTCGCGGACTCTCAGCCCGCCTTTCTTGAAGGATTTCGTGTTGAGCAAATCTTTCACGGATTCATTGTAGATTTCCAACATCGACACAGACACCTGCAAACACTCAATGGTTATAGATGACGTCAAATATTACGTGTGGAGAAAAATGATCAGACCTGACCAGTGACAAAACACACTCAAGTACTATCCGTGTGGGATAGAGGCTATAAGTTTACATACGATAAGATTTTCGAACATCGAATTTGCAGTACAAAACTTGGATAAAGCTTTGGATGCCATGTTCACAAGACGTTGTCAACTTGAAGGAACATTTTACGTGCGTCTTAACAAGCGTTACAACAAAAGGGCACAATACAGCACATTGGACAAAGCTTTATCTGAATTCAAAAGGCGAATTAGGATGACACAATGTAGCATTGTAACAAAAAATATATCGCAATGAATACCAATCAACAGGAATTTTTTAAAGTACAGCTGATGACACTGTAAATTGGCAGTACGTGACATTTGAAGTAGCCTATACATTCTTGTAAGTTGGGTACAGAAACATGAAATACATCCCTCCACCTGACGGTAGTGTTTTAGATTATAATAACCCTTATAGTCTTTGCGAAAATGATTGCTACGGTTCTTTACTATGAGTAAGGCAGGAGAGTGTGATGCCTGGATTGGATTTACCATGGGAAACTAAGAAAACATATTGTCAGTCATTTTCAGCACAGTAAGGGTTATTCATCAATTTCTGGCCAATACAGCACCGTGAACAGTAGCCATGCAAACAGAACTTGTGCCATACATTTGATTCAGTAAACATGTTACAATATTGATGGCGTTCACATTATAGCCTTTACCCGTTTATCCCCGTCTTTACAAATTTTATGGTTTCAACAATAAAAGACAATCATAAATCTTAGCGCACTTTAACACGGTTGTTTTGAGAAAATCGTAACCAGTACGCGCAAACAGTCATGCACTACAATTCCTATTGCTTTTGCGGCCATTGTACAAGACTGATCAAAATTAAGTTACCATACCAACAATTACTAAAACATTATAACTGAGGGATTGATATAATATTAGTTGAAAAGCCCGAGTACAATTGTATTATAATAACAGTAGACATTAACCGAGCACATACCAGTTTGGGATCAATTACAAGATTTAGCGATAACACTCTAAAAGATCATTGGACATCGTGGTCGCTAGGCGATGTAAATCAATAAAACAAATAACTTTGTCGGAGGGAACAAAGTAAGAGGTAATCAGAGGATTAGATGAAATAACGAACGAGTCTTTTCATAAGTGAAGGAATGAATTTGACTACAGGATTGCAACTTCCGAAATAATTATATTCAACAGGGGATTTTAATTGAGAGTGATCTGTGCAACCAGAGGTGTAACCACTATCCAATAGGGTAATGCCATTAAAAACCACAAATATAATCATAAATAACAAAGGGCACACCTGGCACTAGGCCGTGGTGCATGCCAGATTAAGAGGATGTTACTGGTCATTTCGTCATCCTCCTATCTGTTCATTACATCGTGTTGTGTCTTGTGTATTGCATCGTAGATTGTGTGTGTCTTGATCGGATGAAAATATATAATCTGAGGATTATTTAAAAAAAATATGGGTGCATCCACCATCGAAAGACACTCATGCCCATTTAAAGGTTAGGTTTTCGACGTTTTTTTCACTATTTTGCAACTACACCACTGGTTGTAAATCTTATATGCTATCAAGTGTTGCGTGTATTGTTATGAAATAACTATTGATACACAATTACACATGAGCAATGTTCCCTCTGATTTTTGACGAGTCTGCGCACACTCACCAACTCACTGCGCAGACTCTTGGACAACAGTGCGTATCGACTAAAAAAAAGGTCATCATTTCGGATTTTTTGTGCGCAACTTAGATTTTCTGTGTGCAGAGACCGCGTCAACACTGCGCATTTGCGCACATTAGAGGGAACATTGCACATGAGGATAATTTGGTCACAATGCCTCTGATCCGACCTGATATTCTGCTTCTCTTTCGACATCATCAGTCAACTTTCGCTCTTCAATTCCCTTAAAAAGCTCCTCACAGCTGACAGGAATTATTCCTGGATATTTGTAACAAATATATACATGTATCAATTTCGATTTCTAAAAAATCTACCAAGCTAGCTGTAAGTGTACTACAACAGAAACTAGAATCGTCACAAGATTTTGTCTGGAAAATGTGGAATTTCCAAATTGCAATGCTCGGGTATTAGTATGCTGCATAGGTTTTCAACTAGATACTGCACCAGGTACTTAGAGATTGTACTACATCATCACCTTTATTTTCTCCATATCCTACCATTGAGTATGATTTCCCAGATCCAGTCTGGCCGTAAGCAAACAACGAACAATTGAATCCTTGCCATGCATTTGACAACACTCCCTTCCCCAAGTCTTCAAACACTCGGGCCTGCAAAATAAACATATGTATTGTGCATACCGACCGTATATTTGTTGTATTGTAAGCTCACCACAGCGACCGCGAACGTTGAGTATCATTGGAAAGTTCAGATAATATTTATGTGTATTTTGCTGGCGATTAATCTTCAGAGACCAATAGGACCTGGGTGATGATCTGATTCGGTAGGGGCGGTAATTAGCCAGCGGTCCGAGGATTAGTCTTTACAGTTGGGGTTTCACACAACCACCCAAAATATTTAGGTGTCCGCAATAACAGATGGTTTAAAACCTCTGATATAATCAAGATACTTTAGCAGGGCATTGAATCTCAATGAGAGAGAATTCAACAAAAATGTATCTAACTTGGTTCAAATTTAGTGAAAAAATCTCGAAATAATGGATGATATTTGATAAAACTATGAAGCACATGTCACAACACAGGCAGAAATAAGTCAAATATATCAAATATACTTTTCAAGTCTCCACCATTGTCACTATTGAGACAAACGAGTTGCCAATGAGTATATTTCATTCGTACATCATTCATAGTCACACCCTCAAAATAATTTCAATTTTATTGATTAGAATAAAATGGAAAAAGCTTGCAATTTACGTCCCTTAATTAGAGTACAGCAAGAAATTCTAATAAATAACGAATTCGAAATAGTTAGAAATTTTCAGGGCACTTTATCACATGTAACGGAAAATGCATGCTGCCGTGGTCCAAATTTGATATACATTAGGTTACACGTCATATGAGAATGAAAAGGATCGATACAAAGGATAGCATTGTCTACCAGGCATTGAATCGGATTATTCACCGTTCAATTATTATTCATCAGAATATCTCAAATCTCTTTGTACGATCGGCATTTATGTGCTTATTGATTCATAAATATGCTCTAAAAGAAAAGTAAACATTAAAACTGACCGAAAAGAATACCACAGCCAACAAAAAGACAAAGTGATGTGATATTAAAATCTATAAAATGTGAAGTGTACATTGTAGTAAAATATATGGACATAGAAACAACAATGCTAACTAAAAAGCCGCTGCTGCCATAAAATAAATGGATGATGGGATCTTATGATCAAAAGGTCAGCAAACATTCCAAAGCCGCAAGACATTATATTTTGTAACTGGTCAATGTATATCCTATTTTTATATACTGGGCTATGACTTCGGTCACAAAAGGCAAGACAGTGGTGAAGTTACACAACATTTGGTGCATTCAATTTTAACAACTTTAAGAAGGAAGTTGCAAGTTGGCCTATTATACACGATAAAGTTCACAGCAAATTCTGACGTGTCAACTTTTTCAACTCAAGTCACGTAAATTGTCTGATCCAGAGTTAATTTCAAGTTATCAAATTATTCAGTTTGTGTTGTTTGATTTTAATGCAAAGATGCACGTCCATAATTGCATATAGGTTAGACCAATGTTCTCTCTAATTTTTGACCAGTCTGCGCACAGTCACTAACTCACTGCGCAGACGCCTGGACAACAGTGCGTAACGACTAAAAAAAAGGTCATCACTTCGGATATTTTGTGCGCAACTTAGATTTTCTGTGCGCAGATACCTCATAAGCACTGCGCATTTGCGCACGTGCGCAGCTTAGAGGGAACATTGGGTTAGACCAACGAAGTCAAACCCGGTGCCATGCAATTTCTAAACTATTAAAATGATATGAGTTACAGCGGGTATTTATATATAAGAATGCTGGCCATGGGGTAAGCCCCATTCAAAATAATATGGGAATATAATTCAACATAAGCGACTATTATTGACAGAAATGCCACATGAAGGCTATAATGGCTTCGCCAACCTCATGGAGAAAAAAATAATATTTGATAGTGTACGAAAAATTTGTTATCAAATTTCGAGGAAAATGCCAAGAAAGGACCAACCTTAGTCGTTATACATGTGACTCAATGTATATTTACACATTACTTGTAAGGAAAGGACGTAGTTTATTTTTGTCCTTGCTGTTTTGCGGCATATACACTGACTCACGATATACATACACACAATCTGTGCATATACATACCATGTAAGGATAGTATAATGCCAGTTAAGGCCATTATGGTGGCAATTAAGGCCATTATGGTGACAATAAAAGGCATGATGAAACTGTTTTGTTTATGATGTCGCTGCTGATAATGAGACCAACCATATCAAAAAAGTTAGTGGAACTGGAATCCAGTCAATAAAGGATTATATTGACCACATGATTTTGTGAAGTAGTGCATTTGATGACTGGAAAATTGACTCCAACATTCATCTCCGAGTCATGATTCATTCCGTATTTTTGATACATCGACTGCAAGTCAAGTCATTTCATTCCGTGACTCGGGTCAAGTCATTCAGAAAATGAGACTTGAGTCTCTCTCAAGTCAAGCCATAACTTGAGACCTCGAAACACTGTATCACAGATACATCAATTGATACAAGGTAGTCTATAATGTAGGGACTACGTGAAAAACCACATCCTATTTTTCCATATCAGATACCCAGGCTCTGGCACAAAAGACTTGCAAACCCCGCACCAAATCGAATTTTTCTCAGCATATGCTATCATTATTGACATTAGAGAGAGTGAGAGAGAGTCTCTATTTTCATCCAACCAAAATTCATACCAAACAGACGGCAATGATGGTGGTACAGAAATTAATAAAGCACAATATTCGGTATCAGATAGGAATGATCGATACAACCGTGAAGGTCAACTAGTCTGAACACACCCGCATCAAACAGGTACACTTGTCTCAGTCTGGCAGTAAAAAATGTTAGTTGAAATAGGAAAAGAAAAAAGAAAAATTAAATGCAAATTTACGCAACATACTTTCAAGACGTTGTTACATGTAAGACATACCAATGCCTCTATAATTCATCGCAGAGAAAGCACTTTTAAAACTGATTATCTGAATCAAGAATTCATTAAGATGGATTGAAATGTGATTACCTCTCTTTCAACAAACGTTTGTGTTGAGTTAAAATACCAATAGAGGAAATTGACAGCACCGTTTTGGTTATCTTAGATAAGTATTTTACCTGATCAGCATATCTGCCATCTTCTGGTTCAAGATATCCATCATCTCGCTCCTTGAAACCATCATGTGACCAATAAGAGTAGTCAAAAGTGTACTTTCGACCCTCCCCTTCCATATTGTTGGGGTCTTTAATGATTGTTGTGTCCCCATGCATTTCAATGACAAGCTTGGCATTTCGCTGCTTTTCTCGGTCATTGTGTGACTTGTTAAGGAAGAAACGTCGGTAATGTACAGCACAGTGAAATTCACATATTATACTTTATACATAATCAGTTCAGCTATTTCCATGACCATTTTGAATTAGTGTCAAATTACTGAAATTAGCAATGAGCCTACTCGAATAACCCGATCATGTTCAGATTAAGCTTGAATCCATAACTTGCGTATTAATTTTTTTTATCAGTACTTAGAATCCTTAGTTACCATATAGCGCTACGTACGGTACATCGGAAATACGGACCGCGCATGGTGGTGCGATACGTTATTCAATGTAGCTGCTGGAGTAAAGACCAGTTGCAAAGGATATAAATGGGCGCACACGGACGGCCACTTTAAGATTGTCCCCCATTCTTCTTCCTCTTTGCGGCAATGCTCAGCTATATTTCGCACCGGAAACAGCACCGGATCCTGCAGCGGAAGTCCAAAGGAACTGGTTTTAGCGTCATGCCGCCAAGGCGACCAAAGTTGGTTGTTTATCTGATTCGCACTATTAGTCATTCATGACAGTGCTTCACTGGCATAGGTGGCTGCGAGAGACTATAGATAACTAACCTCCGTAGGTTAGTTATCTATAGAGAGACCATTCGTAATGATTGCAAGTATCGGCAGGATATCATAAATCATGTCAATGTCATAAAATATAATATAATGTCTATTAGGCTATGAACAGTACTTTGTTCCGAGCCATAAGGCTTGGAATGCTGTCGCTCGCCATACAGCATCCATGTACCCGTTTGTGGTATTATATGTGCCCTGTAACTATGTAGTCTACCTCCAAAATATTCGGAAGAGTATTAAATATTATATATTCCTTTAGTCCCATACTTCCACAAGAGAAAAACATAAATGTTATAAGTTTTCGAAACCAATTTTAGTCATGCGATTATTGATGCGGTAGGTGGCGGTGGAGCGTCGTCGTTTTATCAGCTCTTCTCAAACTCCGGACACGAATACGATTCGAGCTGCAATAGGGCAAATGCAATCTACCAGAACCAGAATGGTAACCAGATAGATGAGCCAAGACGGCATTATGGCAATAGTAGGCTTACCATACGTCCTCCTTTAAGAGGATTTGTCCTCTTTTTTGACTTTTTTGAAAGTGTCCTCGGAG
>ATSW01005537.1:0-12439 GCA_000444245.1 Botryllus schlosseri
TGTAAATTGTAGATGTGATACAATCATGTTATTTGACCTAGTTGTAGAAATTTTCAAAGTCCTCACATCAAGGCCCATTTTCCAACATAATGGTTACGAGAAGAATAGGCATTATGGATTGCTGCAAATCATTGATTCCTCGGTATCTGTTGCTTTCAGTCCAATGTGTGTTTGTAAGTCTGGTTTGATTTTGCATGATCTTGCTGTTTCTGCTACACGAGATATCACGAGTATTATCTGTGGGTGCATGAATTAGAGCGTAGCGCATTTGGGTAGAGATGTCATGCATAATGAGTGTGTGTGTAATAAATGTGGGATAATGCCGTGTACATTGCACCCGATTACGACTGGTATCAGTGCGAACCCAAAGGCCGGTATTGCAGTCTGATTTGAACTCTATCTCAGCCCGAAAAGACATACTAATTTTATATCGTTGATGAATTAGGTTGGTATTCTGCTCAATTTAAGCCTGAATCAATATCCGAAGTCGAGCGTGAACCCAGCTAGTCTTGAAGTCAAAAGCCAGTCCTAACACCCACCTCTGGCGTGTGGCCACGATCAATGTTTACGCGAGCCTCATGCACAGTTATCAATTTTAGAACGTGCATCGGCGGGACACAGTGCGTGGGCCCAAGTTCTGAATCTGTAATGTGCAACAATCAAGAATGCTCCACGTGGGGAGAGTGGGAGTCGTGGTCTCAATGCTCGCAAGAGTGCGGCACCGGGGTCGCGAAACGCGTCCGCAGATGCATCGGCGGCGAAGTTGGCGGTCCGGGTTGCATGGGACGAAACTCGGAAGTGCGTAGCACACCGGCACACCAATGTATTTACAAAGCTGATTTTTGTATCATTGTAGGAGTCGTCTTGCAACACCCTATCGTGCCCTACCTGGAGCTCCTGGTCTGATTATACACAGTGCGATAGAACGTGTGGCACGGGTGCCACTACGAGAACGCGTACCTGCTTGAACGGACAAATCGGCCAAACGGGATGCGAAGGCCGAAGCCTGGACAGCAAAGACTGTAACACGACTCCATGCGAATCATGGAGCGAATGGGACTCGTGGACCACCTGCTCCGCGCCATGTGGCGGAGGCGTCACGACCAGGACCAGGACTTGCCTATGTATGCGGTCTTGAGATTTTTATTTTTTAACAATTTAGCACTGTGGTGGTCAAAGTATTCAGCTTGCTACCCAAGTTGAAGTAGAATAGAAGCTAATAATTGCAATTACAAGTAGATATTCCAAAATTACCAAGATTACAAATCGAAACAGTAGATTTAGCCGAGGGGTTGCATATCGCATGGTTTTAGCAGTAAATCAGAGCGGGATTCTTTGAAGATTGCAATTCACGACCAATGCAAAATGATTGATTGATGACACCACAAATGGGTAGAATATTCGAAAATAGATTTGAGTTACTTTGATCCGGGACTACTCCATGCTGTTTTATGGCGATTTCACTCATAAAATATATGCAAACATATCACAAGAACTACTTTCTACTTTTCAAAATCCGAAGTGTAAAAAGTAGGTAATTCAGTTTGCAAAAACTTAAAAGTGGGAGTAGTTCCAGTATCAGTTAAATAATATTTTCATCTTTTCAAAACATCACAAGACTGCAATACAATGAAAAGATAGGAAGGTGTCGAAGCGACTTGGAGTAGTCTTTGAAATCAGACTCCCACCCGGGGCTAGGCGATGTAAAATCGAGGCATGCACCACTCTGGATGGAAGGAAATAAGGGATAACATAAAACGACTAGTGATCAAAAGAAATGATGTACGTGTCGATAGAGGAGGTTCATATGTCAGATCGAGGTCCAGTAATCTTGAAGGCTGACTATTTAAGCAGGCAAAAACGTATTCTGAAAAACTCCGAAAGAGTAGAGCTACTTGGTTACTAAACGCCCCTGTTTCGCAGTCGGCGTGCCTGGAGTGGGAGCGTGCCGGGGAAATACACAGCAGTTGGAAACGTGTAACGAAGAGGCCTGCTCCGAATGGGGCCCTTGGGTCGAATCAAAATGCAGCGTTACTTGCGGCGTTGGCGTCGTTGAGAGCAGACGAGAATGCGTCGGCGGAATTGCCGGCGTCAGCGAAGGATGCTTAGGATCAGCCGAGATGGTGGAACAGTGTAACGCTGGCGTAAGTTTGCCTTAGGCCTGGTTTAGTAGGTGCTCGGTGTGGTTAGGGACAGGTTCAGGCACGCGGCTGAAACAGAAGACTTTGAAGCATCTCAAGAGCTTGGGAAAGTCTCACAAGGACAGAGATGGCGCGCGGCGAATTTGCTGAAAAAAAGATGATTCACAGGAATACTTTACAGGAATGCGAAAGCTGGTCCGATTGGGCTCCGTGGTCGACCTGCTCGAGATCGTGCGGCGAGGGCACGGTCACCCGGATGCGAGAATGCCGGTTTGGCACAAGGGGCATGCCTGGTTGCATCGGACCTTTGTTGGAAAGGAAGGAATGCGATCCAGATACAGTCATTCCGTGTCCTACTTGGGGCGAATGGGAGGCTTACTCTGAATGCAGGTACGTTTTCTGTTGCACGGAGCCGGTTGGCAATGTGCTAGAACGTTTTTGCCATTAACATTGGGACCATTGAAAGGAAGAGCGCTTCAAACGAACGCATATCTGCAATAAGTCACGTTGGATAGGCAATTGGATAGTGCGTTTTTTGGTTTTATGGCTTCGAAAGGTTTGAAGCAAGGCAAAAATCCATGTCTTCGAAATTACACATTTGTCCCATTTCAACAGCCAATATTGAAATAACGAAACATCAAAATGCTGTAAACTGTAAAAGAGTGTAAACTGCTCATTGTGGCCTAATTTGCTGTTGCCTTTTGTTGACTGCATTTCACAATTTCAAAAAATTAGCTTATTTAGTTTCTTTCGTATATCAACTGTACCTAATGTCTGTAGCGAATCATGTGGAACTGGCACCCGGATGCGAACCCGCATTTGCTTATTCGGCGTGCAAGGGGAATCCAGCTGCGCCGGATCGGCCACGTTTTCAGAAAACTGCAACACCCAACCGTGCCCGTCCTGGACACAATGGGGCGAATGGGGCCAGTGCACCGCACCGTGTAACGGCGGAACTCAGGTACGCAGCCGTGACATTAAGCTTTTACAATAATGCAAACATCGGTGTTATGCTGCACAGAACCGTATTCGAACATGCACTTACGGGCTGGCCGGTCAAAACGGATGTCTGGGACCCCCGACCGAAACTCGCGATTGTAACGAGCGCGTTTGCGCCGCCTGGTCAGAATGGAGCGAATTTGGGAGATGCACGGAGTCGTGCGGCACCGGCACGCACATAAGGTCGCGAGAATGCATCGGGGCCTCGGCAGGTATGAGTGTCGTTATCAGAGGTGGTCAGTAACGAAGTAACTCTACTTCTCACTTTGGATTTTGACAAGTGGAAATTTTATGACCGAGATGGTCATGTGAACCACATGAAATAGCCTGTGCATCACATTAACTGAATGAAATGCCTTCGAAGATTGTACCTATTTGTAGTGCCGTTAGTCATTTTGTGTTATTCTCGAATATAATTTTTTCCATGTTGAGAGTAGCTGCCTCCGATTACCTGCTAAAAGGGTGCCACCGCTCGTCTGAATGTATTTTTTGAAACTACTTAAGTACTTTTCAGTCATTTTAATTTCTACTTCCACTCAAAGTGTTCTTGGCATGTCTTCAAATCACTACTTCTATTTGAGTCGCAACAATGAGCAGTTTGATCACCTCTTGTCTGTAACGAATTACTTCTACTTTTTTACTGCACTCAAGTAGGTTACTTGCACTACTTTGTTAGGTGGTATAGTCCAGTTCTACTTCACAGTTTTCAGTTTTTTGGACAAAATTAGGTCTCAAATATTTACCTTTTTCTCTCCTTCTATATCCCTACTTCTGCTTGTAATTGAGTCAAAATTGACAGTGTATCTTCTACTACTTGAGTAGTATTGCTGACTACTTTGACTACCTATGTCTGTATATATGGACTGTTATGGTGACTCATCTGCGTCTGCGTATAATTAAGGAGACCCAGGCTGCGAAGGGTCAGCCACGGACGAAAACATCTGCAACGATTTCGATTGCCCCGGATGGGGCGCTTGGGGCGAGTACTCCACTTGCACAGTGACCTGCGGCAGCGGAGTACGTACTCGAGTTCGGACATGTGTCAATGGTTTGGTAAGATACCCGTTGTGCTTGGTGGGGGTAGGCTATAGTAATGCTTGTGTGATGTCCGGTGCAGATCGGCCAGGAAGGCTGTCCGCTCGATGAAGACGAAGAAACGATAGAATGCAATCCGCAAAACTGCCCGAGATTCGATGAGTGGAGCGGTTGGAGCAGCTGTAGCGTGTCGTGCGGTGGTGGAGAGCAAATGAGAATGAGAACGTGCCTGTATGGGGCAGCGGGTGACTTGGGGTGCCAAGGGCTTGTGGATGAAACAAGATTTTGCAACGGACAGGTATGCAGAGGTGATTTTAACTATGTTCTGTGGAGTTGCCGTGGGTTACTAAAATAGGTCATCTATTTTTTTAAGTAAATGGTGACCGACAGGTTTCTCATGCCAGGGCACATTAGCTAGATTGTATGAGTTTGACTGGATTTTAAAATAATATAATAAGATTGGTTTTGTTAACTGGCTGAGAACCTTTTGCAAAATCAGTACTTATAAAGCTAAAATGCATGCAAATATTCTTTTCTTTTGCAATAATTTGATTGTAAAAATGCAAATCTTTTTGTCATCTGCTCGGGATTCTTTTGAAGCCATTCTTTTTCTCCGGTCCCTAATAGTACATGAAGCATGTGCCAAGTCTTGCACTCGGACAGAATTTTACGCCGTTACATCTTCTAACGTGTGGTCGGAATTCCTAGGGTGTAAATTTTAGGAGACATATGATCTCTGACAGACGTGTCCGACATGGACGCAATGGAACCCTTGGACCAGCTGCCAATACACGTGCGGCAGCGACGGTACGCGAAGGCGTAGCAGAACGTGTTCCTTCGGAGAAATCGGCGTACTCGGCTGTGATGGACTTGAAAGCGAAGTTGAAGCATGCAATAGAGTACCATGTCGTACGTCTACCATCGAGTTATTTGCGTAAGCCTGACTCTTAAAGTGTATCTTTATCGCGAAGCTCGTTTTGTGGAATGGACTCAATGGTCGAGTTGCAGCGCCACATGTAACGGAGGTATAAGGTCTAGGAGCAGAGAATGCCTTTATGGAGTGTGGAGGGAAGACGTCGGCTGCATCGGTGCTGTAAACGAACAAGAAGACTGTAACATCGAGGTACGGAAAATGTAGCTTATGATATCTCGATCTGTGATCTTGAGAGTGTCAGGAATTTAGCAGCTGTTGATCCGTGACAAAGTATTTCTTCTTTTTCGGAGTACTCAAGTAGGTTTTGCCTGCGTAGTTATGTTTTTCAATATTTCCATTTCTACTTGAACAGTTATTTAGGCAAAACTTATCATTTTTTCATATTGTATTTTAAAAAGTAGATTTTGGATAAGTTTGCATCACCGGGATAAGGGATGTTGTCAATAAAACTTCTTGAAATAGCCCAGGTATTGCGATTGCTGAATATATTTTAAAAAATTAGACCAATATGTATTGTCATTAGTCATTTGCATTAGTCTGTAGGTTATGTTTTTCATTACGAAAGTAGCTACCTTTTATTAAGTTCTAAAAGTATGCGACGCCTTGATCAAATCAACTTTTTGAAACTCCCTACTCGACTATACTTCAGACTTTTCACCATCTACATGCACTTGATGGAGTTTTGACAAGACTTAGAAATTTCTTCATCTACTATATCTTGCACTTCTAATTGAGCGGCAGCGCTTGACTACGTTGACCATCTCTGTAATTCAGCCATGTCGCTCGTGGACCCCGTGGAGTGTCGTGGAGCAGTGCAGTGTTACGTGCGGCATCGGCATGCAAAACCGTTTCCGATTATGCATCGGTGGATCACCGGGAGAGCCAGGATGTTCGGGACTTGATAAGGACGTCGTGTCGTGTGACACTGGCGCCTGTCCGTCGTGGGGATTGTGGGGATCGTGGAGCACTTGCTCCGCTACATGTAACGGCGGATTTCAAGTAAGCGTCTGCTCACTAATTTCAAATTTTTCGTTGTATTGCTGTGTCTCAATCACTATCGATTTCAGGAACGTGCACGGTCATGCGTCAACGGTGAAATTGGCGACATGGGATGCGTTGGTGAAGAATCGGCAGTTCGCGATTGTAACGAATATGATTGCGGTGAGATTCCTATCATATCTATTGCAAGGATACCAAACTGATTTTCACCATGGGTCACTTGATATGGAGCAACATCTACGTGTTGGCAAATCTACTAATTCAATTTAAGGAAATGTGGTATCCATCATTTATGCATTGTATTTTGTGATTCTGTGATTCGCCGCCATTACTTGAACATCTCCAGGCCCTTGCGTTAAGCATCTTGAGTTCAATTTGAAGTTCTCCCATTATTTCCCCATATCTAATATTAAGTCTCAACTGATTTTTAATGCTTTACAGATGAAGAAGAAAGGGGTGAGTTCGGTTTAACTTTTATAATAGTCTCGTCGTAGATGGTGTTATAGTGGAATAACTTGTCAGAATATGTTACTTTATCCCATCATTTTATGATCAATATCAATCCTCAAGTATAGTCAATTCCTCTCAATTTGTGCTTTAGCGTCAATAACATTCCATTTTGACTTTAACATAGCTATGAAGTGTAACTGCTGCAGTTTGCGTATCATTTCATCACACTAAAAATTGGTTGTTGGTATTGATTTGAAATTAAAATGTGTTCAAAGTGATGATCGTGTAAATGCGATGTACATGTTTTTAGCGTGTAAGTTGACCTTGATTCTGTAAGAAAAATAAATATCGCGACTCTCGAAATTAGTTTCAGCACAAGCATACCGAAAAGATATGCTAGTAATACTGTTACTTGTAAGCTATCGTTGTTTTGCTGTCAAGTCGGAAAGACAAGGTTAAAGTCGAATAAAATCATATCACATAAAGCATATTAACGAGCAATGCCTCAGTTGAAATACTATGCAATGTCGCTTAGTAAACGAGACAAACCCTCAAAGTGAAGTACCCTTTCTATGTCACAGACTGCGATCTTCTCGACCTGGCTCTTATCATCGATTCGAGCAGTAGTATTCGGGAGAAGAACTTCAATACTGTGCGAAGATTCTTACAAGGCATCGTCCGGCAACTTCGTCTCGGGGGCGACCACACAAGGGTTGGTTGTTGATCACTTTTTGTCGCCACCACAACTTTGCCTCATCGGTCGTAAATTTTGTAGCTTGCTGCCATTCGATACAACCGGAACGTGGAATTACTTTTTAATTTCGCCGATAATTTGAACACGGAACAAGCGCTGACCGCTATTTCCAACATGGTGTACGACGGCAGTGGCACGTTTACGGGTCAAGCTCTCGAGTATGCCGCCAATAATATTTTCGGCGATCGCGACCAGGACAGGAACGACGTTCCGAACTTGGCGATTGTGCTTACTGACGGTAAAGCGCAGGACCAACCCGAATCCAAAGTACAGGTATTTCATACAGTTTTTAATGGTGTCGAGCGCAAGCGCCATTTTGAAAAACCAGCATCTGCCCTTCATACTATGTAGTGTGGCATTTATGACAGTGGAAATTTCAATGCCCGATGGATTGATTTGGTAATATGAGCAATGAGCATTAAGCATATATGTCAAGTTTTAGAATACTATTCATATATGACTTTAGTAGCCAAACTTGGATGATGACACCTGTTATGAATCTATCGTGCATTAATACACAACACGAGGTCATGAATGCTCCCCATCCCCAACGCTGATTCTTCAACTCTTTCGCCAATAACCATTTCAACTATTAATTACATTGTACAAAACCATGAGGTAATCCTGCCTTCTTGAAAGTCTCTGTCAAAATATGTTAGCGACTGCTAGTGAAAGGAATTGAGTGCTTGCATGTAGTTCATACCGCGAACTGGTTCACAATATGTTATTGAATATCTCGCCACAGGATATATCGAGTCAGGTTCTGCAACTGACGTCTCAGACCGACTAACAGTAGATTTATCTTGATGAATCTGGGCAGAGTCACCAGTGAATCGATCTGTATTTACCTAACATGACGTTTTGAGTCGGTAACTATTACGGAAAATATTTTTTTTCATATTTTGTGATGGCGGTCGAAATACTTCTTAGGCATTGAAGAACCTTGGAGTGAAGGTCGTTGTTATTGGTATCACCGATCGAATTGTCGAATCTGAGTTGAACGCTATCGCCACCGATCCTGACTCGGAAAACGTGCTTCTTGTCGGCGAATTCTCGGCTCTTCTTGACATCGTCTCCGACATCACCGACTTCGCTTGTAGAACAGGTATTTGAAATATTGACCTTAAGTTTAAATCACACCTGAAGCCTAATGATTGTACCCCTCGAGTCCGAGTGAAGTCCCCTTTTAGATTGCGGCCTGAGTGATTACCGGTTTCACTTGACTCACCTGAGATGTTATTCATCAAATTGAATGATTGTATCACCGCAATCAGACATGAGTAATCGTAATCCACTTGATTGAAGTGTGTTGCTGGCTGCTAATCCTACCTGATTACATCTCAAGTATTTGATGATTAATCATAATCAACTACATGCTAAATGGGATCAGAATATCCTTAAAATTACGAATGACTCACCTCCCTTCGTACAGTGTATAATTGTTTTGATCGAGACAAGTGCGGAATTACTTGCGATGGTGATCAGAACACGTATCTAACATTGAATTACGATTCTGTATCTGTTCCATTGCGTTTAAACTGCCCACAAGCGTGCGGTGAGCGTTATGTACCCCAAACATTTCTTTTATAGATAACTTTGGATAATAATAGAAACATTTTGTAATATTTGGGTGGGGGGCAGAGGTCAATTCTAAGTTACAGTATCCAGAGGTTGTCAAAGTAATCATTGCTGGTACATGAGTAGAAGTAGAAGTAGCATCGTAAATTTCGACTCAAGTACAAGTTAAACTAATGATTTCCAAGTAGGTAAAAAAATGAGTATTCTTGGCCTAGTTTTGCGTGAAACAAAAACTGTTAAGTAGAACTGTAAGTAATCCAATATCATAACTACTTTAGGAAGTGGTAGTAGGAGAAAAAATTTAATTGAATACTTTAAAATGTTACTGACAACGTCTAACGTCATCTGAGTAGGAAGGGACTTGATTGTTATTTTGTATTTGACCTGTGCCGTATGAGAAGACATCGATAGTAATTCACTATATATTCATCATTGATTTTAACTGTAATCAAAATCGTCCTCAAATATCATCACGAGTACTGACCCCACACACTCTGCGCTACATTTCAGCCAAATGGTCGGAATGGAGCGAATACACTCAATGCGACGCGGCGTGCGGTAGAGGAAGTCAAACCAGACGCCGGGTGTGCACCGACGGTTTCCAAACCCTCGATGATTGTGAAGGCCTGGCTGTTGAAGTTAAGGTACGTAGCCTGAGGCAAGGTATGCGAAACGGTGTGGTATTTTGTGGTCCTTCCAGGCTTGCAGTGCTGGGCCTTGCGCGACCTGGTCCGAGTGGATCTACACCGGTCCGTGTCCAGTGACCTGCGGCGGGGGACGCATCACCCGCACTCGGGTTTGTCTGAACGGACAAGCGGGCGAAGCTGGCTGTACCGGTGTAGCCGAGGAAGAGGAAGACTGTAACACAGAGGTGACGTTGTTACGATATTTTTAGATATTTTTACCGATTTTAGCATCTAGGCCAGTTGTTCTCAGCCGTTGGTTGCTGTCATCTTTGGTGCATTTCATATGTTGATTGCAATATTGCGAGATGCCCATCCATAAGGTATAAAACTTCAAACTTTCAGACCAATTGAGAAGAGCTTTTCGTAGGTACAGAACTTCAATATACAATTGAATAGTATATTCATATTGAAATAATCCCGAATATTTTCGGCTGACACTCAGCAGGGGTTGCTGACGATTACCCCTGAGGAGTGTCAGCAGAAAATATTTGGGTTTATTTCAATATGGATATCCTAACCAATTGAGAACTGCCCCTGTTCTTTGATTTGTGTCATTGTGAAGTCAATTCCATGTCATTTTTGGACTTTGTCCTTTTGCAAGTTTTGTGCCCAACTGCTTGAAAGTCTGCTACAAATTGTTTTAGGCCAGTTATATGTGATTGTGGGTAAAGACTTCTATTTGACAGTGTAATGGATTCTAGAACACTGTGCATCTTGTTCAAAAGATACCCCATAGTGAAAATAAAATTAGTTCTTCTGACGTGACAGCGGACCAAACTACTATACTTTATATCTGCAGCATAGCTTGAAACAGCGACACAAACAGATTAGCTAGTGCGGAAGTCAATGTTTGTAGAACTTCAACAGAACCACGTATGACTCGGCAGTAGCAAATTTCTCATAAATTTAATGTTAATTTCTTTGCTTTTCGGTTGTAAATTTTGGTCGTAATTATATATTGTTGATTTTGATTTTCAAGGTTCATCTTCCGCCAACTTACTTTCGAAATTTTACTTGTCAGCTATCTAGAAAGGTTGTGAACCACCACTGATCTAGGCATCGAGGCCATGTATTGTTTATAAGACCTTACACGTTTACATATATATGACTCGCATATCTATATGCAGGGTCAAGGAACCGATGCTAAAATAACCCCAATGCATGCGTCTATCTTTGTCTGATTCATGGGACGTGTCATTTCAGGCTTGTCCAACCTGGGAACTCTGGACGGAATGGACCGTCTGCGACCGGCAGTGCGGTGGCGGATCTCAAAGACGTTCGCGGGACTGCAGATTTGGAAGCGCCGGCTTCAACGGCTGCTACGGATCTACCGTACTGAGTCGTTTCTGTAACAACGAGGTATAATACAATAAATACAGTGCGTGCAAATCAACGGTAATCATTTATTCAACGATTTTGATTTATTAAAGCCCTGTCCCACCTGGGTCCAGTGGAGCCACTGGGGTGTCTGTTCCGAGTCGTGCGGAGGCGGTGTTCAAGCGCGCGGTCGGGTTTGTCTCTACGGGACTGCTGGCGAGGAAGGATGCGACGGATCTGAGACGGACTTGCGTCTATGCGCATCCAACGTTAGTGTGCCTACGGGAGAGACCGCTTTCTTCAGCCAGACGCTTGCTTGCAATGGGACTTGCTTACTAACAAATTGCTCCGTTCTGCAGTCTTGACTGATATGTAGAATTGAGTATCGGTGATTCTGTTTTTCCATGCTTTGCTTCTTGCTTCTCTATAACAAGAGGTGGTCGGTAACAACGTACTGCTACTTTACCGTTGTACTCAAGTAGTCATGTTTACATGATACTTCACTTCTTTTGAAGTAAAACTACTTTTTTAATTGGAAATTTCTACATCTACTTGTACTCAAGGGGATATATGATATTGCTTCTACTTGGGTAGCGTTGACCACCTTACTGTACTGCTCTGAATATGTTTCTTCGTTGTCATTTCGCAAGAGATGCACTTTTACAAATACTATTGCCGTATGCACTTTTTTTCTTTCAACAACAAGCGAGAATGCTTCTCTAAAGTGTGACACTGTTACATGCATGCAATCTTTCACTATTTCCTTTTGATTTGATCACTGCGAGTATGACTTTGTTCGTCCTATTTTCTGCTTACACTTGCTAACACTGGTGAAATTCAAATTTTCGAAACTGTTGCTTTATCCATCTTTTTTCGCTTTACAATTGCTAACAATGGTGAAATTAGAATTTTCGAAATTGTTGTTTTATCCTTTTTCGCTTGCTAACACTGGTGAAATTTGAATTTTCAAATTTGTCTGCTGCTGAAAGATGGGGGAATCTTTTATTTATTCCTGAAAAGGGATATGAAAAATACTGAGACTAACATGGTGGTAGTTATTTAGTAGCTTGAAGATAGGATAATACTTTTTATCAGTTCTATAGATGGTTAGGTGGTTCTAGAGTAGCACTCGAGTAGAAGTCCAATTGATGACGTATCGATACCGCTTGTGCACTGCTTATGCATGTAGAATGAGACAAGTTATCCAACTGCTCGCATCAGTTGTGTCAGTACAGAGACAGGGGTAGTTGTGCTGAATATTCCCAATGTTGTTGCTTCAACTCTCACAATGCACCTCTACGTAAGTGATGATGTAACATTCCACTCAAATACACATGAAACAAATACGTGTACTTGTTTGTCATAAAAGTGAGTTCTCTTTGAATGTTTCATGCAGAACCAGTCTGATACTAAGCAGACTTGGGTTTACAACAAGGTAAAATTACAGTACGCGACTATTCAACATGTCTAAGAGAGAGAGAGAGTCTTTATTTTCATCGAACCAAAATACATAACAAACGGCAGTGATGGTGGTACAGAAAATATG
>ATSW01005538.1:0-10702 GCA_000444245.1 Botryllus schlosseri
CAGACCTTGCATTGTGCAGGTAAATATTGGCAATGGCTTTTATCGTATATGGGTCACGGTGGGCAAATTCTTGATATTTTCCAATTTCGACATCAGGAGTATATTGATAAACCACTGCTATTGGACGGTTACAAATTCGATTTACGGGTGTACGTCGTCATCGCTCGTCTGGATCCCATAGAAATATATCTGTGTAAGGTAAGAGAATATATGTGGACCATCGGTGATTAAAAAAAACCTATGCGGCATTTTCAGGAAGGACTCGCAAGGCTTTGCACTGCGCAGTACGAATCACCCGCCAAACACAACATTAACAACGCTTTCATGCACCTCACGAATTACAGCCTGAACAAAAATAGCGAAGATTTTGTTCAGACAGAGGCCAGTAACACCGGATCGAAGAGGACGATGACCAGCGTTGAAGAGGTAAAGGCACTGGCACAATATGATTGAGCCAATAATAACGCCGACATTCACAAGCCAACCAAATATATACCGCTAATATAGTGAACCGTCGAATATCCCGTAACGTCTTTCGATCATGCATGATTTGCAGTGCACTCACAAGATCGATACTGTGCCCAGTTGACTGCATACCGAAATTAGGATGCACAATGCACCTACTAAGCTTCTTGTTAGCAGTGGTCCATCCATATGAAGAATATCTACTTACCCCCCACCCAATAGCAACCTAACCAGAGATCTATCGACTACTCCGGGCCTATCATCTGGAATGCATTACCACCTCATATCGGCGAATTGCCTTATAATAGATTAAAAAAGACCTATACTTATTACTTAATCACCTCTTGTATCTATACTAACACTGTGCCCTACCTCGCCCATACATTGCTTAATTGATCATTTGCTACCGTCGTTAAATTTTTCGATTTTTTTCCTTTTTAAACTAGCATTTTTTACAGTCAGACTGTAAAGAGTCAAGTGTACATGTTCGATGCGCGGGTGTGATCAGACTATTGTCCCACAAGGTCGTATCGATCATTTTATCTAATACCGAATACTGTGCAGTGTGCATGCATTGCATATTTTAGTACCACCATCATTGCCGTCTGTTGTTACGTATTTTGGTTGGATGAAAATAAAGACTCTCTCTCTCTCTCGCAATTTGTGACTAGAGTCCGATCGATATAATAAAATTTGAACCAATACCGATAGCCGATAGCATATTTTGCCAATAAATCGCTATTTTCTGCCGATATCTAAATGTGGCTTTATTTGTTGACCTATTCCGATATTTCTACGGAGACAGATCTCGTTTTTGCTCGAATTGTGACGTTTTGATGACGTCACAATAGGTTCATGACGTCACATCGCGTCATCGTTAAAAATGTTCACCCCCTCAAATTATTGACTTGTGCAACAAAAGTTAACTTTTCGCAATCTTATCCTTTCGCCACGTATCGTTCAGCTACTAACGAAGAAGGGATATGACGTGAACAAAATGAGAGAGGAGATCAAGCAACTTGCTATCAAAACAGTTCTCGCAGTCCTCCCGGACTTGACGATTTGGCATCATGCAAGTGGAATTTCAAACTCAATGAGGTTGGCAAATCAAACTGCAATCGCAGTTCCGGCATTTCAACTTCAACTAATGAAAGTACTTCTCAGATGTTTCCAAGTCTTGGGTTTTGATATCATGCTGACCTCCGACATGAAGGCGTATTTGCTCGAAGTAAATGCGGTGCCCAGCCTCAGAATTGACGCGGAACGTGAAGTGGAGCCTGGCGTCCACGAAACTATAATCAGCGCTGTAGACGAATTGGTAACGTCTACGAATCGCATGTAATCTTCTAGATTAATTTTATACAGTTTGGTGCATATCTGCAGGTCAAGGTGAATTTGATTAAGGATACTTTGGAACTAGTAGCAATGGGCGAGGATAATATCGACATGTCCGCATCTTCATTAACGCGAATATACCCGTCGAAAAATCCGCAAGATCCCCCGAAGACGTTTCGAGAGTTTCAAGATAGAATACGGCTATGCGACAGCACTTGTCAAGAACACAGCATGCAAAGGGCAAAAGTATAGTCGAAAAAAACCCATCGTGAACCTATGTATAATCACATAAGCTTTACTACTACAGATGCAATCACAGCTTGGGATCCGTCCGCTCGTAGAATCCAGACCTACCGAGTCAGCCTGTCGAAGAAGACCGGGTTAGTAGTTGTGATTATACTGAACCTGAAATAGATTAGGCCCAATTCTATACGTACATCTTTTCAGCTTGGTTTTGCAATCGTCACTGTCCGCACTGCCATAGCACTATCATCAAAAAGAACCCGGTCTTACCCATGGTAATCAAGTTTAATGAGGTGAGATCATCTAGTGATCGAGTGAGCAATTAAGCATGAAGGTTTGGATTTGTTTGCTGCGTCAAGAGAACCGTGGTGTAACATTCGTTGCTGGTAATTCTTCAGTAGATAGGCCTGTTTGTGCACTTTACAGGATTAAAACTGCGGAGAGACGCAAAATGGCGGCATATGTTGTACAATGTGCCGCCTCCTCAGCCATATCCTGACATGAATGGATTTATCAAATTTATGCCCCCTACACCATGTATAAACCATGAGGTGCTAAACTGTGATTTTGAACGGCTGTAACCCGGTCCACCCCGTTTAATCATGCTTTTCACTATATTTTCAAAAACGTATCCTCAGAGGACAGAGGTGTAGTCACCAACAAGTAGGGTTGTATTTAAAAAAAATCAATTTAAAACAAACATGTTTAGAAAAATGGCCCTTGTTCAAAACATGTTTTTTGTTTTGTTTGTTTGATTGTATGTCATGACATCACGAATATTCAATTGTGACGCCATAGTGGGTCGACATTGACAATTGAATATATAGTGTAAATATAGCTGCTTTGACGAAATATCTACGTACTATAGCTGTTGAACCGACTATTTTGAGGGTTGCAACCATCCCATATCGTATACATCGGCTATATCGGGTGGTAATTGTCCGTAGGCTCATACAACATGTCTTTTGAAAAGTATTTACACAATTATGGCATAATTTTACAACTTAAAAAAAACATTTTTTTAAAAGGCCTTTGTTTAAAACACCGTTTAAAACATGTTTTAAACGAAGTGTTTTAAACAACCATTTGTTTTTAATGAAACCTTACCAACAAGGTACTTCTTCTAATTCGAAGTATTCAAGTAGATTTTGCCTGCTTGCACTATATACTCAATTGATGGTTAGGTTTTTGAATCCTCCTCCAATACTTTACAGTTTTTGGAGAAAACTGCTTACTTTTTACAAAGTAGAAAGTGTTTTTCGTTTCTTGAATATATATATCTTGCAACTATACTTTTGCCACTTCCGATAACTGTCAAAGGTCCCCTTAGGCCAAATACGCCTATACATTTTGAAACCACATGCTTGATTAATTCCCCAGACTTCCGTGTTCTACCTATGTTAGGAGTAGTTTTGACATATCTTCGACTTGTATAATTCGGTAGAAATTCACTCAATTACTTTTACTTTTACTTTAGTAGGAAAGCGGACTATTTCCACCGTATCCGAGTGCAATTTATTGAACAATCAACGGATTCTGAGTCATGTATAATGTATTATTTAAAATATCCTCGTCACGCGTAAAATACGGCGTTCATATACCGCAAGGAGATAATATTTACATCGTCTTGTCATTCGGGAGAAATTTTGTCACACAGAACATTATATTCTTTAATGGCAACACTAATGCGTCGCAGAGACGGGAAAACTACCCGCCGATAGCAGATTGGAGATTCTTCGACCATCGCCACTCGGGCGCCGAGATAATGCGGTCTGAGAGACAGCCGATCATCAACCAAATCAAACAGAAATTGCAGCGTCCGAAAGAGAACACTCAAGCCGAGCCGACAGCGGCACCGCAATCCATTCTAGACGAAGATGAACCTTTCAAACAGTGTCCGAACTGCGGCGGATACCTAACCGATGCCGTAGGACCCGGAATACACACCTTGCGGAAATTACTGCGGCAAAGGAACGAGGCGCAGAACGAGGATCAAGAGATGGTCAGTAACTTGGTACTTCTACTTTTTCGGAGTAATAAAGTATAGGTTTTGCCTGTAGGCCTACTTGCACTATTTACTCAAGCGGTTATGTTTTTATCCACTATCCACTTATATTTTATAGATTTTCGATCAAAGTACTTACTTCATGCACTCCAGCTATTGCAAAGTAGAAACAGTTTCGGTATATACTTGCATCCCTCTTACGAGTGACATTGTCATGAAAAATGCGGCGAAAGAGCCCCTTTATCGCGGTGCCCGAACGTATTTTCCATAATAGGACCTATATTTGCATTGTCATTTCTCATTTTGCGTTGGTATCAGTATCGGTCCATTAATCATTTCATCAGATCAAAACACCACAAGATTGCGATAAAAGGAAAAGATAGGAAGGAGCCGAAATGACGTGGAGTAGTATTATTTTCAGACAAGTATGCACCCTGCAGTGGCAAGATAGTGGTATCATCCACAGCTGCAGCACCAATGGGTTGTGGATTCGCGTCCGACCGAGGTCGACTCCAAAATTCCTACTCAAGTGTTAGAGGTTTATCTAGGCTCCTCCCCCGCCATCTCATCCGCATAAGCGGTGTCTTGAAACAAACTAGAAGTGGGCCGTGCTACAGGTTAGCAGCTAGGGAATCAAAATTAAGGATTATCGGCCCGGTGTAAATGACCGTTGTAGTCGAAAAACAGCACGAATACCACAGAACAAAAAATGCCCTCTGTAATTTCCAAAGTGGCTACCTCCGCTCGATTGCTAAAAAAAAAAAATACGATCCGTCGATCAGACATACTTGTTGATTGTTCAGAACTTTGTTATCTACTACTACTTATTGAAATGGCTACTTATGCTATAGTAATCAAGTATAAATTTACGATTGTACTAACAACGCTGACTGCTTTGAACACCTCTGTCAGGATCTCCCTCCAGACGGTGTTTTTGGTTCGTGGTCCGCTTTCCCACCTGGCTCGATGTCACCCATACCGGGGAAGCGCAATTTCAAACTAACACCGGGTCACACCAGTCTGGTTCTGCCCAAATACAATCTCAACTCGGTGCCTGCCGGGTACCGTAGCCCGTCGTCGCAATTGAAAAGCAGCGCGCGCAGTCCGAAGAGAAATTCTCCGTCGTTTTACGGCAAGCGGGCTATGGACGATCGCAGGCGAGAGGAGTTGTTTTCGGGATATCACATTATGCTGTTGCGAAGATTCGCGAAGATCTTTATACATTTCAACGGCATCAAGGCCAGTCTGACGATGGGCGCGACATCGTTTCGGAGCATGGCGAGGAAGTAAGTAGTAGATTTGGTTACTGGTGCTCAGTGGCGTAACTGTCGGATGAGGATGCGTTTCCCACATTTTGTATTTGGACTTTATAGCTACAGGGCCGGAAAAATCAAGTGCCTTGGTGACCCGATTCCCAATTGAGCATTAGACTTCGATTATAGTATTCTAGTACCGCTCATTCTGACGCCGTAACAGTATGAATGAATTGCAAAGTTAAAATAAGTAACTTTTATGCCATCACAAATAAAATAATGCCGGTTACACTATATTGAAGAAAATTGATATTTTCCGTCCATATACATTACATAGCACGTTTATTTTCTACATGATAACTAAAACTAAAATAATTTCAGCTATAGAAGTTGAAATATTGATAAAAACAAAATCATTTAGGCAATAACAAACGCGTGATGGCCGCGATGAAATCGCGAAGAGTTAATTTAGCAATGGCTAGCGTTTATTCTCTTTACAGATGTAACCTGTGCGACCAGGGCGGGCTGCCCTCGGTTGACATACTGTACATCGACGCGCTCCGGCAATGGCAGACCTACCGCGAGAACCATGGCACGCCGTACTTCATCCACGACGCCGAGCGCAAAGACTTAAAATCAAACAAGAAGCGCCTACGCCAGACCACCGGTCTGCCGTTCCAAGGCTTCATCGACGCCCTCTTGCGAATAGCCTCGCAGAGATACCGGGGCGAGACTCTGAGAGACAAAATGGTACAGCTCGTGGAGGACTGCGAGCGGTACATCGCCAGTGCGAAGCGTGTCGAGAGGGAGGAAAGGATCAAGTAGAAGGCCAGAAGGGGAACTCTGCTGACGCCGTGGGAGCAAAACCACGTGCCGAAACCTAATCACAACAATTTCAGGACGCGTAATTCGGTCACGCAACAGCAACGCAGATGGAGGTTGACGTCACAATAATGCGCACTCTCCCTACCATACATATACCTAAGTTTCCAGATTCAGCAGCGTACGCCCTATCTCGGGTGAAGGTCGAGGACTGTGTTTGTAGACGGATGCATCTCAGTGATTGAACTACCAAATCCAACCATAGTTGGAATTTATTGAAAGCTCGTTGATCAACGTTCACACGAAGTAATATTCAGCATAAAATTGAGTGGAAAGCAGTTACCGTCGTAGGAAAATATAAACAGTGAATACATAGCACAAGCTGATAAGCTTGGGGATGTTGATTGAATAAAATTGAAGTATTGTTGGTCGATGAAACAATATACGCCGCAATTGTCATAAATGAGATGTGATTAACTATGGTTACCATGCTATGGCTGGAATGGCATGACGTTACCGCGTTAACTTATACCATTGTCAAATCACAATGCGAAGGTAAAGATAACTCGTTGCTCACGCTGTGCCGGGCGACAGTGTGACGCTCTGATAAATGGAATTATTCGTTAATTCGTAAAGACGCTGTGTTTCGTTATATAGCTGATGATCAAATCCGTTTCATCAATACACGATTATCGTAGTGATATAATCGACGTATTGTGAGAGCGAGGGACCCCATTACAGGCATGAACGGACATCGGGGTTTGGCTTTGTAGCAGCTCTTTCATTCTTCGGATTCTAGAGTGAGGCAGGCAAGCCATATACCACGATCTTTGTCTGACATGATTTTCTGCAATGTAGAGAAAGATTGAATGCTCAACTTTATAACACGAAATCGCGAGAAACCAACCTGATATCAATGATAGCCCACTGATATTTTCCAAAATTTTCCCTAAAGTATTCCATACCGATATTCCGACGCTTGTAGAAAATGTGCCCGGCATTCACCGCGTGCCTTACACACATTCAGCTCACATAAGGCTCGCAGAAAACGCTGCGCACATCCTCATAATATGAGTATCAGAGTATAGATCAAATAACTAGCAAAGCGTGTATCACTTACACCTCAAAATCAACGAAGCCTTTTCGTTGCTACGTAAGCTAACTTCATAGCAGTCTTTCATTTTGTCATCCACATAATCATGTACGAAGTCAACAACAGTCTTCCATGGCATTCACCGCGTGCCTTAACTTAGACGGGTCAAGGCGCCCGTGGAACGCGCTGGAAAAACTGTTTCTAATTGTTGCACCACCATTTCGCCACTGTTGAATGACCGAAGCAAATCTGCAATTTGATGGGGTTCCTCTAGGTAGCCGATGTTTTAAAGTCTGTGCCTTTTTCGCTTCGAACTTTCTGATCGAACGGGATCTTAATTGCTCATCGGAATTCATCGATTTTGTTCAAAAGCATGGGGCGATCGAACTCTTTCCACATGGCGATATTATGCAGAAGCCTGAGCGATGATTGAACGAATCCCCAACGGTGATATCGACGTTAACGCTCTTGACACCGGGACGACAGGCTGACTGATGTACCTACCACTCACTGGCAAAACCAGATTACCTCACGTACTCAGGGAACATCGTTGTCACACTGATCACAATACTGGATAATATCTGATTCAGAAAAACTTTTATGTGCAAGTATAGGCCGACGTTTGTCGATATCTCGATGACTTTCAAAATCTCCCTGATACTTCTGCAAATTTCTTGCCTAAGTAATCGGTCCAAGACAGTATCATCAATGCGACTGCTATAGCAATACTACTCAAGTAGAAGCTCGAAGTAGATTGCCAAGAAATCCGGGAAACATTTCAAATGGTAGCATACAAATAGCTTGTGTCGATGGATGTGGAATTACTAGTGCAAACCGTCTGTATTATAAATTACATGTTGCGAAAAACTATTTGAGCATGCCTGTCGAGTCAAGAAATATCGCGTGGGCCGGGCCCACTCAAATATAGAAGTCACAACCTACACAGTAGCTGCTCCATAATTTCGTTCCACCACAGAAACGATATGGATATGCGATAACAAGGAAAACTCGGTATGCTAGTCTAATATTGATAACGTATACCTGTAATACTTGGTAAACTCTCCGTATACGCCCAGCTGGACACTAGGAACCTAACGTGTGAGCCAGACTGATACAGTCATTGCTGCCTTGACCAGGATATGGCGACTCACGGCGGTTAAATTCAATAACTGCGAAATAATGTTACAGTTAGATTTACATATATAGTGGCCTCGCCAGATTACTATTTGCACACGCAAGAATAGGGGTTTGCTACTCCATCAGGAGATCCAGCATTCGGGCATATATATTTACAGGAATGCAGACCCAGTCACCGACTGTTTTCAACTCATGTTTGAACATTATATTGGTTGGACTTCGGCAGTGCTTAATACATCATTTCGATAGGGTGATGTTAAACCATTGGTGATATCAATTCGTCATATTTATACGTTGTATACAAGTAGCCATACCGTAGTCATTTAGCCTGAAATACTATCAGACTATCCAAGTTAAACCCTCATTTCCACCAGAAACATCGCAATTACCATATGTTGAATGCGATATTATATTAATATACGGTAATCTGTACCATGCTAACATTTAGAGAACTTATATCTGAGGGGAGATCTTTTGTCGCAGTAAATCCAACCCGGATTGAATGACTCGAATTATAATTATAATTATGCGCAATCCCACTAGAATTAGGGCTCCTCTGTATACAGCCATCTGTATAATGGGTAGTTCTAGTAATATTAGCAGGTATTATAGTTTTATAGGCGTGAGACCGTCCAAGTATTCAGAAATGGTATGATGGTGAGGGCCTCGTTTATAGTATGAGTTGGCGAAGGGTGGTAAGACGGTACGTTGAATCTGACGGACATGCGAAAGTGTCGGTATAGTGAGGGTAGGAAACTTTTCAGGGAATATAAAATAGTCGGTGGCTGAGGTCATTTGTATGAACGTGAGTAAAATTCGATCCATATCGACCTACGAGAAGAAATTTCATGCTAACATCGGAGGGTCTGTATTATATAAGTCTTGCTAGTCAAGAGATATTGGAAAACATATATGGATGATCGTTGTCTATGAAGGATTTAATAAATTTTAAGGTTACACTAAAACCGCGAATAGCATTCATCGATGAACAATTTCATTTATTTTGGCTATAATGAGTCGCGTTCCATGAACCTCTAGCTATCTTCAAAGTTTGCGATATCGCAGATGGCGTTGTCTTGTACGATAGAGACTGAGCGAAGGTCAGTGCCAACACGAGCTATACTGTGCTTACGCAGATCGATGCGGTCGTTCGATCGTTTCCATGCGGCAACTGCTCCCAAATTTCTGATTGGGCACAATTACAATTGATCCGTGTTATGCTCTGAGGTATAGCATATCGATGAGAATTGAAAAAACACCATATGTCTGCTGATTAGATACCATCCCAATAGAGCAGTGAGCCGGGGATGTTAATTATAAATAGCGCTTCGGCATGCATGCTCATTACCCATCCCTTTTGAATGTCTATAATAATTGCATATCTGCTCGCGTCACGGGTTCGTGTTGGTTCAACTGGAAATTAAGATATATACACTACAATACATACATACATTCACGATTGTAGCAAAGAACGAGAGATTTCCAAATTGTGAATTCGTCTTGCTTTATAGATGTGAAATGACATATTCCATGATAACTGGTCAAAGCGTGGATTGTACGATATAGGCCTGCATATAAAACAGGCATGCCAAAATTGCATAAGGCTGGTCGCGAAGGCAGCTTAGAACTGATTTTTAGAAAATATGTTTAGCAACTTTCATACCAAACGTACCACATTGTTATAAAAGTCCTTTTTTTTATTCCAATCAATTCTAAATCATAATTTTTGATACTGTTAACAGTCTCTTGGCGAAACGTTGAAAACACATCCATCACCGGTCCCAATAACTGCTCAATGGAGCGCTGGATTTGTGTCAAAATAAATTGTTTAGTTTGGTCGACTTATATGTGGCGAATTATGGTACACGCCAACTTTCGATTGAACAAGGGTGCTGTCTACTAATGCAGTGGGTTTGATCAATGGAACGTATACGAACGATGATGGCGACAGAACACATTTGGCAGAAGTTGGAAAACTCTGACGTGCAGTAGAGTAAAGCATATCGCATTGTACATTGTATATCCTGAGCGCGTCAAAATACTGGAATAGCTGATTACGATATTGATTATTGCGATATATATAGCAAGGTTGTCATACCGTCCTTATTTTTCTTGCTTTTATTTTGAATGGCAGTGTCTGATAAATAAGGCGATATTTTGACATGTTAAAAAAGTCAAAATTTTGTCAAAATTGTAGCGTTAGGTCAAAAAATGTCAAAATTGTTGACTAATTCAAATTTTTTTTTGCAACCTGCATTTCGTTTGTATCGTAGATTTTGCGTTGTCGGTGAAATTATCATTTGACATTTTACAGCTTGTAGCCTACTTTATAGGCCTACCGTTGTAGAC
>ATSW01005540.1:0-17271 GCA_000444245.1 Botryllus schlosseri
TCAATACTCGATTTCTTAATATTTTGTGGGGGCCGCAAGAAGGCTATCTGCGGGCCGCATACGGCCCTCAGGGCCACGGTTGGGAATCACTGTTTTAGACCCTTTGTTAGGCACCTCCACTTAGAGCAGTCTTGAATTGTATTAGAAATTGCTATTTCTTCTTGTGATTGGGATGAGTAGGTCTATAAATTAGCGGTGTTACTCTACTTGTATATTACCAACTTAAACTATTCGCGAAACAGCGATCGCGTGCAAACGATAATACAGTTGACCTCGTTTAATTCGGTCAAAAGTGACCGAAACCGCAGAGTCGGAATGAAGCGGAAACCCAATTGTTCGTTTCATGGCCATACGTGAAGGGTGATGGCAGATCTCGTATGAAAGATACTGCACTATTGCGTAATAAGTGAATTCCAGCTGCGGTATAGCCTGCTGTGGTTATTGGCACTCGTCCCAAAAAATCGCAGATGTTAGTTGTATGGTACAGTATTTCGATACCAAGCAACTCAACAAGTACTGTTTAATGTATTACTGTGCAACAAACACATATAGGGATAAAATATTACAGGTATTCTCCAAAATACAGTATTAAGCCATGTAGCAATGCCTGACACATTCCATACCGATTATTTGAATGTTTCGAATTTTCCTAGTGATACGAATCTATTAAATGATCTATATATTCTGTTCTACACAATGGTTCCAATTGTAATGAAGTAAACTACGTAACTAGCGCGGAATAATGTAAGTTTAGTGTCAATTTTTTCTACATGGAATGTCATTGCTTGACCGTAACGATGACTTACATTGTGTTAAAACGAACAAAATGCTGTGTCACTATGTAATGTTGGGATTTGCGAACCTTTGTCTGAATAAGGAGTGTAAATTTTGCTTTTGTTCCGATTCCGTGCATTTTGGCTATATAAAGCGATTACCTTGGTTATCTTGTGTTGGGCTGAATCGACAGTACTTCGCATTGTCTGTTTTCTAACGTGCCTGCGTTTTGAAATTTTGCAGAGACTGATCGAAGCCGACTACTCGCCAGATAACTTATTAGTCGCCGGTCAAGTCGTGCAAAGTCCGGTTTACGGCGGAGATCATGATCAAGCTCTACAATACCTGGGTGACTCCTATTTGCGTTTTAATCAAAATCAACTCTGCGACAGTGGTTCTCAACTTTGGTGATTTTTACTCTTGGGGTCCATTTCGCAAGACAAGGGGGTTCGAAAATCGGAGTAGGTGAAAAATTTCAAGGCGCCTAAATGCCAAGTTTTCGTGCTTTCATTTTGAATTACAACTGCAAAGTTGAGTTTTTTTATCGATTAACAATGGAAATTAGACATTTGATAACATATTCATTCCTATCGAAGTAAACCCGAATATTTTTGGCTGTCACTCGCCAGGTGTAGTTCTCAGCAGTTAGTGAAGAATTGAAAACAACATTGAATGTCGCCAAATGTGATATCACAGGAACATAACTTTGAATATAATCTAGGCGTCCAACTTAGTTCATGCCAAATTCAATGCCCGAATTTTTATGACGTCATTCATGGTGATCTTACTGTTGATATACAAAGTTATTTTAAAGTCCAATGTACATAGGCCATCTTTTTTTTTGAGTATTCGAAGGTGTATACCTGGGACGTCGCATTTGATAATAAAACTGTTAAGATACAATGTATTTTTCAAATATTTACTAGTTGCTGACAATGATTCTTGACTATTGTCAGCTGAAAATAGTATTGTTCATTTCAATATGAATATAATATTCAATTGTCTACCGTAACAGCTTTCTTCAAAATTTAATTCTAAATCTAGATTTAGTATGAACCGAATCTGGATTATGGTCGTCAATGCATATTTGATTTGTGCTGTCGGTGAAATATCAGAGTATACTTTGCTCGTTTTCAGTTCTTGTCCGCCCTCTGCGGTTGGTAATCTGAGTATTTCTTACAGAGGATGATGTCAGACCGAGAAGCCAGTGTTGCGATGATTTGAACGAAGAGACATGCTTGTTGTACAGGAAGAAGCGGCCGGCAGTGACATCTGTGGGATATATCTTCCAAGGGCAATGTGAGTCACACACAGATCTCATCATGTCTTCAAATCATTTTAAAGCAGAGGCTACCAACGTTATTGGAACCGTGCCCCCCTTTAAAAACTTGGAAAGATAAACTTTTCAACCATCAAAAATCAGCCATTTAAACCAAAACAACTGGTTTATACAGTACCTGGTATAGTAAGACTGATAAATTGATATTGATAAAAGAAATACTAATCATGATATTACTTACCTCCTGAATATGCTTCGCAGACCCCCGGTAGAGAATCACTGCTCTAGCGGAAGTAACGTTGTAAATTTCCACTCAAATACAAGTAGAAGTAGCAATTTATAAGGCACGTATAAAGCAGTTCCAGTGTAAGTAGAAAGTCAAAGGCCTGAAATGGACTGAATGAAGTAGTTTGCTTTTGGCTACTTTCAAATCAATGGCTGAATCTTTTCGACTGGCACGAAATGACTGTTGGCACTACAGACAACTGGTACCATCTTCAAAAATATACGGTGATGCAAGGCATATTATCGCTCGAAAATCGATTTTTCGACTGAAAGTCAAGTTGAAATTTACTGCAGCCCACTTCTCATTAAGTAGTGATTCTGACAACTTTGACTACCTGTGGCAAAAAGTATGTGCATTTTTTCGACTATACCATTGCTATTGCAGTCTGTCAATCGAGAGGGGAACCATTACTCTCAACACTGGACGGCAACGACTATCTGTTTTCGGGGCTGGGCGAATACATTTTTGGAATGGGAAGTAATACGATGATGCAGGTAAAGATGTCTTTTGACTTTATTTGCCGACGTACTTCTACATTTTGTGAGTACTCAAGTAAGTTTACCTACTTTCAAATTGGCTATTTATAGACTACTTCTACTTCTACTCGAGAATCTATTTAGTCGAAACCACACAGATTTTATGCTTTTTATTGTGAAAGTCGAAAGGAGGGAGGGGACAAGTTTGCATCACTTTCATCGGGGATATTGACATAGATACTACATGAACTGGCGTCTGTGTCATGGTAACTGAATATATACCCGACAATTGCACTAATTCGTAGCGACATTTGTCATTTTGTGTTAGCCACGAATGCACATCTTTCGATTTCGACAGTAACTGCCTCTGATTAACCGTATAGGGCGGGTGTTCCCGAACTAGGGGTTATGAATAGTCAAACGAGCCCAATAAAGTCGCGAAGGCCGAAATTAAATACCAAAAACTATTACAAGAATGTCAAATAAACAGATGTCTTCGGATACGAATTTCTGAAAATTTTACTCTATTTTCAATACAGAAGAAAAACTACCTCGGAGGAATGCAAGCTCCGCAAACAAGCTATCTGATCAGTGGAAGCGTAGTTTTAAAGCGCCACCTAGTATAAAGTATGGTTAGTGTCTGGCCATACCGCCATCACAATAACGATTAAAGTGTCGGGAGCGTAGAAATCAATAGGACGGTAATTTTGCATTCCAGGAAAACTTCAAGCGACCTCTGGTGCTATGTATAAACAGTTTGACAGACCTATAGACACTCACGTTTTCAGTACTTGAAGTGACGCAGAATTTGACGTAGCACTGCTTGACAACTGCAATAGATCGCAATCGTCGCAAAATACCATGATAGTTGGATGTTGACGGGTTATCATTACATATATGCTGTTACAGCATACACCGTCCCCAGCTTTCCTCGTAGGTTGTGAATCGATTTGGGAGAAGACACTGACCGGTTTTCAGTAAGCAGTGCACTAAATTCAGAGGTGCATTCGACACACATTTTGAAATAGATTTTTGTGGTCGCCACAGATATTTTGCAGGAAATACTTCCTGGTTCATAAGCCACATTATTACCACCCGACTATGGCGCTGTGGTTACACTTTAGTTTCCAGTTTTACCCCTATAGTAACAAAACAAGTCTGTGAAATCGATATCCAATTCAAGAAGGCAAAAATTACACACCAAGTTCATAGTTTTATACAAGCATGGACCAGAAAGTAGTTTTCACATGAGTGAACACGCCTATGCGAACCGTTATATGCAGTTTACATGCAAAATATATTAGCGCCACAAATATATAATTGAAATACCTATGGTCGCACTGCTGTGTCACTTTCGACTCAATAGATCCCAAGACACGAGAGAAACAGGACTCGCGGTTTAATAATATTTAACCAATTTCCAACGTCCTCGTCACGAATTAGAATCCTGTATTGCTCACAACGCATTTTTAGGGTTAACGCAAGATTACGACCAAATCAATGGTAGCATAGAATATGCCAACTTATATCGTCGTTAACATCACCGATTTAGAATTTCTTAACTGTAATCCACCAGACAATCATCGTATTTTGCCAATTCCGTTGTTCGCGGATAAAGGTGTTGCGACTTGCTACTTTAAAACCCTATGACTCGTGTATTATCTATATATACTTTTAGAGTATCCAAGTCAAACGCAACAACACGGGGTCACATTTTGGAATCAGTTGGCTGATCCGGCCTGCGAGCGATTCGAAGGCGTGAATCCGGCCCGCGATACAATTTGAGTTTGACACCCCTGGCTGAGAGTATTTGTGGCATCGACCAAATCCGCTTTTTGAAACTCCCTCAGTGCTATTCAGTACTTAGATTTGCTACTTCCCTGTGAAGTAGTTTTGACGCGTTTTCGAAATTGATAATTTTGCTTGTAATCAAATAGAAGCGGGTTATATGGCTTTTCTTCTACTGCTACTTCTACTCAACTACCAACGCACAATACTTTGATCACCACAGCATTCGATTTTGATTGCGCCTAGTCTTGATATGTGTTATTGACAATTATGTTTCTACTTCAGGGTAGATTATCGCAAAGTACAGACGTCAACGGCACGCTCATCGAAGGCAGTGTCCTTACTGCGTTTGTGATTGGGGGAACCGACACGGGTTTGTACTTTTTCATTACGTGCGTACACTTTCTATATATTGTCAAAGTCACTCTTCTCGCATTGTCAGAGTTCAGACCATGGGTGAATATTTTGTGTTGTGCGAAAAATTTGAAGAGGCTCTCGGAGGTACAGAACTTCAAAATGCAACTGAATAATGATACATTCACGTTGAAATAAACACGATTATTTGCGACTGACCGGCTTCAACTGTATATTAAAGTTATGTACCTGCCAGAACCACTTCAAAGACTTGTACAAGGCCTAATGGAAGTTCAAAATGCGCACCTAGAACTAAAACTAGAACAAGAACCACACACTTTTCAAAACTCGCCCTTTAAAAACGTGCAACTAACTAAAACACAACTAAATAAATTCAATTTCGAAACAAATTATCAATTATTATTACATCGTAATCGGATCGGCTCTCTAATGACCTGCAGTACTGGTTTGAAATTAGAGAGGTTTCGACCCCCACAATACACACACTGGCTACGCAACTGTTAGTAGTGATGACTCTGATGTAGCAATGGCTGCAAGAACATTGCGCAACAGAATATCGGTATCACGATTCACGCCAAACAACGACAATCGTTTTCTAGTTGTTAGGCATGTAGTTTTCTTTTAAATGGGCCACTATAACTAGAACAACACAAATTACAGTATTTAGTCAACCATCAACTTAGCATCTTTGTGCGATGCTATGTATTGCTGTGAGGCACGCTATTGGTACCGACTTGTTTTATCCACATCTGCAGATGTTTAGCGACTTTATCCTCAGCAGTGCAGGTGCTTGTCGTGTTTCCGTAACTCATATTAACTTTCGCGGTCAGGTGTTGAATCTCTGGGATTCCATCTGGGCAAAGTCGACGGCAAGTCCGACTTGCTGAACATGTCAATCTTTCTTGGTATGGAAAGGATCAACGAGGATGCCATCGATTTGCTGAGTAACGGTGAGAATGCTTTCTCGTGTACTGCTGTAACTTTGGTTTTGCCTATGAAGACTTTGATTTTTTTGTATATAATTTTAAAGAAATTGAAATAGGCCTATCACCTTTGGTTTTGTTTGTATGCTCTCAATTTAATTCTAATCTAATTTCCGTTTTTCCTGAAAATTCTGCGGTAGAACTGTGTTATGCGGACCGAGTCATTCTGATGCTTATCAGAATGAACTCTTCTCAGATATGATATGATCTGAACTTGATTCAATTTCAAAGTTTGGAGAATTCAGTAATTCTAATTCTATTCATAATGCAAAAACTGTGTGGCTCCTATTTTATTTATATTCTAATATGGAAAAAAACTGTGTAGGTATAATTGTAGTTCTAATCTCATCTGGTAAAGTTTAAAATGTTCAATTTTTCCAAATCTGCAATGGCAGCCTCGAGTCTGGTTGAGATGTACCCTCTCAAGTGCAAGGTTCCTTTACCTGAAATGACTGTTACATGCAATGTTGCTTCATGGATGTATCAACTCAAAGAATCACTTACTCGTGTCCTGTCTTCATTTCACAGGTACTGGTATTGATCTCGGCGACTTACAGATCGAACTGGCAAACAACTCCGTGCAAGTCTCGACGAAGAATTCATACACGATTACAATCACGCCAACTCCGAAACTTCTCACGGTGATAATTTCGTCGCAACCTGATACTTTCGGAGACTTGAAAGGCTTATATGGTGAGCACTGAGCGGGCATCGATTCTCTTCTTTGGTTATACTTACAATTAATGTCATGCCAACTCTTGAGAGCTCGTTGAATGTTCTTGATTTAGGTCTGCGGGAGTGTGGGTATATCAACATGCGTCACAATAGCGTAAAATTATTCCAGTTTACCCTGTGTGCCACAATCTTTTACGGCAAAAATGGTATCCACGTTCAGTAGGAATAGCCTGTATTTGACGCAATGTGGTGCACTGAAGAAAAACGGACATTGAATTATGATTTTAGAGTGATAGTCAGCGTAAAATTATTTCGTAAATCTAATGTTTTCTTTCAGGACTTTACGACGGCGATGGCACAAACGATTTTGAAATGAGAAACGGAACAGTGTTAGACCTGGACTCTCTTCGATTCAATCCGTATCCAAGTCCTGTCGATACAAGGGAAACGAGAATGAACAAATATTTCACCAATGAGACCATCCTAGAAGACGAAGTTTTTGACTTTGGCCAGTCATGTGAGATTCTCTTTACTACTTTAGTGAACAATGATTGGATGGCCGCTGAGGAATCTTTGCGGTTACATTTTTCAATTACAGGCAGTCACAGTTGTAGAAAATGGCATATTTGTAAGCGATTGAGAAACTAGTTTTGTTGAATGGTTTTGAAGTCCCAATCCCCGATAAATCGAATTCTTTCAGATTTCGATTATAATGCCACTACTTACTGAAAGATAAAAAGCCTTAGCCTATATACTGGGTTGTCGTACAGTTCAGATTTGTTAGACTTGTCCTCATTTGAAGGGCAATTTCTGATAAAACGACATTGTGCTGATTTCTCGGAATTGTCTAGATTTTGACTTGGATCATCATAATGTAAAGCTACTCCCATTGCGTACAGTTCGCAGTGTACTGTTGTGCTACGTCGTGACAATGGCCTACAGGCTGCGAATCCGCATGTTCCACAGTGGTTTATAAATTTTTCCGAATAACATTGTACATATGTTTCATAATTCTGATAAGGCTAACTCTGATAGAAGAAATTAGCAAGCGGAAAATACGTTTTTTGTGGCGATTTGACAGGAAATTACATCTTATCGAACGAAGCTTGAAAGAAAAGTGTATCGCGTATTTTCAAATCAAATCAACACCCAAAAACATCGGAAAAATGTTTCTGTTGTCATATTTTACGCCTTACTGGCAAACCTGCTTATATACTATGGCTAGGGATGATAAAATCGAGCACTCATCAGCAAAACAGTCAGAATGAACTCGAAAGTATGTACTATTTTGTGGCCACAAGGTCAATATTGTTGCATGTAATCAAAGGTGTTAGTTTTACCCATTGATCATGATCATTTAATAGCGTGTTGCAACCACGTCGCGGGCTCATGAAAATGCCGTTACCATCAATATTCACAGTCTAATGAAAAGCTTTTAGTGAATAAATCATCAATATGGTGTTATTTTTCTGGTGATTCCGAAGTTGTGTACCCCGAATTCTTTGTTGCAATGTAAAAGCAAGTCATTTAATTTTTGCATGACGTCATGCCGCTAATTCTTGACCATTAACTCCTTATCGTGAATACCACAAACGATGCACCTCGTCAGAATAAATGAGAAAAGTGAGTTTAAGCTTTATATGTCGAGCTAATTTCAATTTTCATTTGTTTCAGGGCTCGTTGAAAAAAACGAATCTCTTTTCACCTACGTCGGCAACCAAAGCTGGTCCACAATGAGAAATTTAACTTTCAGACCGAAATCATTGCCCGACCTTTTGGAGCAGGCGTCAGAGGAACAGTTAGATCAAGCAGACACCTTGTGTTTGGTATGTGGATATGAGGGGTGGATTAATTGCTCTGGTAGCCTATGTGGGGATGCCAAGTGTTTTGAGTTGATCAAAATATAAATCTTTATTGTCAAACAAATTCACTGGAATACAGACACACAGAAGTGTTTGGGTTCCAGCAAATTCTTGTACCAATACAGGTCCCTGTACAATTCATATTTAATCAAAAGGCGTATTTGTACAGTGTACAGCAGTGGGCCGCAAAAATTTCTTGCTTGGAGACCAGTAAAATTTCAAAACGAATTGTGCAAACCGGTGAACCTCAAAAAATCAAAATTCACGAACAGTGTCATTACGACAAATGTATGCAAATTAAAGCAAATATTGGAAACTTACAACTTGAAGAAAAATTCGTTAATGCCTCTTCCACTTTACATGTGTTGTGCGTGGTTCTCAGTTACTGCAGGGTGAAGTACGGTTCAATACATGGACCTGATTCTGATTGGTTGGTCTCTTTTGGAAGAACTACGGCTTTGCTGTTTGTTATCCCCTATTATACTCTAAAACGTGGCTAAATTGCAGGTTACTGTCACAAAGTAATGAATTCTTTTCAAGAAGTCTGCTCAGTCTTTTAATACAACCGGTCGCATTTCTTTAAACAGAAGAGAAACTGTTGAGTGTTGATATTGAGTTGGTGGGTTCAATAGAAATTTGAGTTGCAGGATTGTTTGTTTTGAATCGCATACATTTGTCGTGATTGGAGTCTACGTTGATTTTGATTTTATGATGTTCGCCAGTCCATAAAATTTTTGATTCTACAATCTGAAAAGGTTGATAACCACTGCTCTGGTGATCCAGTCCACAGTACCGTTTTGTAACCTTGAATATGTACTTCATGTCATCATTCATACGTTGCTTCATATACAGAAATCCGGCTCGTACGACCTTTCGTGCCTGAGAACGTTTCTGATAACGGGTGACAAGTCTGCGGCACAAAACACTTTGGACGCTGGTGACGCGTTGGAGGAAACAAAAACTGATTTGAGTTAGTATTATCTGGAACCAATCACACGAGGCAGAACTGTTGTTGCAGATGATTAATAATTATTCTCAAATGCTTCCTTTTTTTACTTGCAATGTAAAATTTTTATAGTTTGACTTGATAACGGTCTTACCAGGTAGTGAGATAATGCTATCGAATGAAATGCTTTGAAGACTTGCGTTTGAATTGAAATTTCACTGTATGATTCCTCGGGATTCAGAGATAGATTATTCGATAGGAATATCTTCTGGAGAAGGAAAATGTTGCGATAAGTTCATCTTGGAAGGTAACTTTTTGGTGGTTCCAAACTGACGATCTGTAGAAGCACATTTGAAATAATGTCGGTTCAATTGTTAGTATCACCTGCGAATTCGGGATACATTAAAAATATAAGTGGTTCATGACTAGAGTCTCATCGATGTCCGATTTTTGAACCGATACTGATAAACTTATAACTAGTACCTTCATCGATAAAACTAATATATACAAAGCCTACCATACCGTCGCTTTCCCGCAGAGAATCGTCTATTCTCATTCGAATGCGAACGGGGCATTGTAGACTAAACGTTCATCTGCATTGACTTGGACTTCGTGAAGCGGGCTCGTGTGATACATACAATCAACCAACGACGCTCGAGCAGTTTGTTACATCATGCAATCGCTACGCTCGTCCCACGGTTAATCTGGTTCAATCGGCATATAGATTCAACATTTAACTTTCGTTTAGCTCGCTATTGCAAAGTCCTTAAACGGTACAATCACTGTTAGATTTGTTATTTTGTCCACTAGGGACATAAAATTCCATGAATAAACAGGCATGATGCGAAAGGTCTCATTTTGCCGAGAGGCACCCTTCCCCCTATACATACATACATATATACATTGCCTACATATTGGAAATATAGGGCAAGACGCATTTCTAAAACATCAGAGCATTCACTTGAACAGATTTACTGATATTGTTATGCTGGGACATGAACTAGAGTAAAATGTCCGGGCCTGGACACTAGTAAATTGAAAGAGATATATCAATATTGCAAGTTTTCCCGTCGCCGATTATAATGCTCTGACTCTCTACTAAGATGCTGTGACATCCTGAAAATTGACGATAGTTTTTTTACCTCTAATGGTCGATACCACGTTATTTTTTAAACTGTGATATGAGCTCGTTATTACCAGCAAACGGATAAAATGGGTCAGATTCCAGTCACGACTAGGAGGAATTAAGGAGCCACTCCCGAAAAAGCATGGATATTGACTTATAGATTCGCAGACATAGTTGAACATTTAGCGATACCTTCCATTTGCTTTTACAGACAATGTACCGCCCGAGTGGCTAGTCAACATCACGGAGATACTTCTTGAGGTTGGAAAAGAATTCGTTTTGCAACTCGAAGCTAATGACACTGGAGAGCTTACTTATGGAATCGATGGGACCATTGTGGATCTACCCCACACGTTTGATAATACAAGTTAGTGCCTAGAACTCGCGTAAATAATTCTGGATTCGGATCCCTCTGAAATGCCAGCCTTTCCAGGGGATTGACAAAATGCATTAATGATTCGAGTCGAATAGTAAGTGATGACCCTTTCTACTGCCGAAATGATGTGCTCCTTGTCACAAGAGCTAATTTATCAACAAAAATTATACTCTCGGTATTATATTCCATTGCGCTAGCCTATAAACCAGTGATTTCCAACTGCGACTCTTGGAACCGCATGCAGCTCCAAGGTAGCCTTCTTGCGGCTCTGATTGTCCTCTAAATATGTCACAAATATATAATAGACGGCAGTTGTTGTTTGTTTCTATGAATAGTTACGGACAATTTCGGTATATGATTGCTAAAATTAGGGGTATTAGTTATGTCTAAAGCCGTTCAAGGCCGCTTCTAAAAACCGACAGAGAACAGTCTTGCATACTAGCGTCAAACACATGGATGAATACCCGTCAGACAAGGATATATATTGAGTTCTGCTGGTCATAGACCTTTATACATCGTCCCTGTGAAGAGTAAATTTCGACAAAATTTAATAGAATATATAGAATATATAGAATATATAGTCTATAGAAGTCTATGTGCATTGTGTATGCTTTTGAATTAGCTGGATGGTGAGATCCAGAGGTAGGATAATAGCTATCTTTAAATTTTTGTTATAAGTAGCCTACTCGAGTGTTTTCATGCGGCTCCGTACTCTGAAGTTTGAAATGCGGCTCCGACATTCGAAAAGGTTGGACCGTGATTTCTGCATACGGACCGTTTGGTATAAAGCTATGCAGTATGCACGCTAGTGGAAATGACGCGTCTGTGAAATCTTAATCTACGCACAGCATTGTCATAAAGTGCAATGAAATAGGCATTGTCTCTAATTTTATAAATATCTCTGGTATTGTATTCTTTGTGGTATAGGATCAAATGTATCATATTTCGACTTTCCACATTTGTCATACTGGTATGACGTCAGAATGGGTTGTATTTGGATACTCAATTAAGATCACCGCCAATCAGGGATCCCCACGAAGATGTCATCATATTCGAATTTGGTCTTTTGTATTTGCAGAAGGACGGATCATGAATTTTATTAAGTTACAGCCCGAACATTTCGGTGTATTGGCACTGGCGAGGATGAAGACTGTTCCCATTTAAAAAAATTTTGATCCCGATATTTGGTCGACATTTCATATTCTCTTTTTGAGGATGCTTGTTCACTCCCTCGAGAGCTTTTGAAATTTTCTTTGGAGTCACTTGAAGCACGGTAACTTTATTTTTGTATAAGTGCCATCCATGACTACTATGCCAATCACTTCACAATATATGTCGTAAAACGTGTTTTAACATACCCATGAATGACTATATAAAGGTTATAAGTCAGTATAACGTGGGTATCAGAAAATAAATCGTGACACCGCATGAAAAATCGTCCATGACGTTTTCGATACTGTTAGTATCGGAACATACTGAACTGCATACTGAACCATTGAAGCTAGGTCTGGCTAAAATCGATACATGAGTGATTCGGTTCTGAATCGATTAATAGGCATCGAGACGAGTATTTCAGTATCACTCATTGTTTCATCAGCACAGTATCAATGACGTGGAAAGTCCAAATAGGCACCTTTTTGCAAACAGCATGAATACATAATCAATTCCACGTCAAATTAAAGACAATTGAGCATTTTAACCACACCAATTCAATTACTCTTTTTGAGAAAGCAGAGGGTTGATCACTACTTAACAGTTAAACTATTTCCCTGAACATGGTAACTTCGTGCTACATGTTTTGGATAGTACGATACGACTAATCGAGGTTTGCAGCTTTCCACAGTGGAGAATAGTATTGGAACCACTCATAATTCTTATTGATAGATTAGCTCGTTGTGGCAAAGAGCTCATAATTTTAGGACTCGCAAAAGTCACTGATCATCACTAGATTCGCATCCATAGAATTTAGGCTCCATTCAGATTCGATTGCTCAAATCATTGTGCCCAACCCTGGTCACCTATTGTCGCCTGGTATTTATCCGATTATTATTTCTCTCAAATCAGCGGGAGTATTCGCATTCACGCCTACGAACCTCGTGGAATTTACCATCATGTTTACTGTGACGGACTCTGGCGACTTGCAGAGAACGCTGACCCCCACCGTAAAGATCTGCACATGCGAGAATGGCGGCAATTGCAGCTACGACAGCGATCCCGTCAACACGACAGATCGGTTTCAGGTGCGTAGAAATCGGTTGCGCTACGTTTGAGCATGCGCGAAAATGATGAATACAGTAGAGAATGTTGCACATTAGTATGCAACGTATGAGCACATAACTTTGTATCCCCTAATCCAGGGTTTCCCGACCTGCGGACCATGGCCTGTGTAAACTAACTAAACCATTTTTAATGCAAATAGTCGTTCTTGATTTTGTCAAAAGAATCGCTCCATTGGTTTCTCCATTTTGTTATAAGGCAACAATATTAAAACGGTTGGGGGCCCATGCCCTGGACTGATTATCAACCCTTACCGAGACCCTAAATTTAACCCACATATTCACGTGTTGCCTACCCAGAGCTGGTAAGTAACAATATATTCGCCACGTACTAGCTCTTGTGTACTTGCAATCCTTACTCATGCGGTTTCGCCTTTAGTGTACCCCTTCTATTTCTTGGCATTTTGATGGCCTAAAACAATTTCGTCTTTTAAAAATTTACAATATCTCCAGTGACATGTCTGATATATTGAAATATCTTCTCTGATAACTGTCAAGATTAACCCAAATATCGGAACTTACAGCACATTTTGGGGTCCGCTGTGACCCATACACGTCATCTCGCTTATTTATAGGTTTAAGAAATGTCACCCGTGTTATCCCGTCAATCTGTTGTCAGGTGCACGGCTGTAACTGCCCCGAAGCTTGGGACGGCGACTTCTGCTCCGACGATTACGACGAATGCCAGTTTAATCCTTGCGACGGAGGTAATTGCACGGATATCGAAGCTCCCGGTACTGGGTACAACTGCATTATCGTGTGCGACGAGAACGAAGAGCGCATCGACAACAAATGCTACCTAATAGGTAAGACGAATCTGTGAGCCGAATATCAGAAATTTAGCGGCGTGGTTGGTTAGTGAAGTACCTCCTGTAGCACAATAACTGGAAATATTTTCAAAACTGGTCATCGTGCCGTCACAGCACTATTGCGATGGTGTGATAACGTAAAAGTTCTACTGATGGTCAAAGTAGAGAGCATTGCTACTCAAGTAGATGTATAGACCTGACATACTACTAGATTACAAGTGGAGATCACCATATTGTTCTAATAGTTTACGTTTGAAAGTGTAGGATTCATCATCTCGACTAACGTAAATTAAGGCTAACTTATTTTGGAATTTGGAAAGGAGGACAGTTTTTCAAAATTTTTAGACTTAGAATATTGGAGTAAAATCCGTAAAAAATAGTAAACTTGCCACGACATTATGTGGTTGGTTGACTAAAAAAAAGAACCACAAATTTCCCATTTGGCGTCATTCATGCTCATTTTCACTCGGTTCCATGCACTATCTTAGCTCTATAAGCCGTAAAGGAGGACGAATTGCCAAAAAGGAGGACATTTAGGCGTCCTCGGAGGACATTTTAAAAAACCTGAAAAAGAAGGACGTATGGTAGGTAACCCTACGTAAATGAGACTGATTATGATGTAATTTGATGCAATCTCCGACATAACATTCAGTTACTGAACATCTGGAGTTATTTTGCCTGGTTTTGATGACACTTTCACTCTCAAAGCAGACGCAATCTTACCGCAGGCTACTTTCGACAAATGCAGAAATGTAAAAAGTATGAGGTTAAGTTTTGTATAGAAGTGGTAGCAGCCTAATAACATGACCACTAAGCAAAGTAAGGCTTGTAGGCAAGCATCACTTCAGAACTCTGAGAATTACAAGTAATTTGTTACGGACCATATATGTTCTGTATTGGTGACGTCACCGCAATCCTACTGAATTTGTTTTTGCACTCTGCTGCATTCAGATCTATGCAATAATACCAAGCCGTGCGAACAGGTTTGTGAAACGTCACGCGGCGGATACAATTGTTCCTGCGAGGATGGTTACGCGGTTAACGTGACCGACGATTCTAGATGTCAGGATCTTGACGAATGCTTGTCGAACACATCGTGCTCTGCAGTTAACACGGCCTGCGTAAATTCTGTGGGAAATTTCAGGTATTTTAGGACAAGATGTCATAAATCTATATAATAATTCAACTTTCTCGTCTCAAATATAAGCAAACTTCTTCTGTTACGCAAATTAGGTTTGCTAATTTTGATAATTTCTGATCAATATACCCCCTCCCCCCATTTCTCCTGACATGCCCCTACCGTGAGTCTGGCATATCTAACTTTATTACTGCCTGTGCCCCAGACATGTATATTTACTTTCAAATCCATCCAATCCAATCACTCCCACTGAAATTGTGGCCCGTTATTGTAATCACTATCAGGGTCATGCTCAATCACTCAAGTACTCGGATTCAAGACGAGTCGAGAAGATAATGATTGTAGTCGAATGTTGCCAGTGATTAGTTCACGGCACAGCGTCCAATACACTCGGCAAAGGGCTGCGCGTGTTCATAAAAACGACGATCATCAATAGCGATCAAATACCCGGGGCGTTGTCAAAATGTGTTTAAGCATATTTATGGCAGACGAACACGAAATTATTTCTTATCATGTTAAACTGGCAATGTGTTTTTTGTGGAAATTCACATATCTCAGCATCTCCATTTTTCTGCATGTGTGTTATTCAAGAGTGCTACCCAATCTTAGTTTAATACTTGACTCAAAGCGAAATCAGACAGGTGCTAAGATTTGCTCAGTCCTAATCTTCATTCGTCGATACTACTGCCGTTACGGTTAATCGATATCTACCAATTTAGCTGCGTTTGCGCCGATGGCTACACCGGTGACGCTGCGACTGGATGCGTGGATATCGACGAATGCGATATTAATGGTGTTTGCAATGCGACGACGGAGACATGCCTCAACCGCCCCGGTTCTTTCAGGTGCGTCTCATGATATTCAGTTCGAGAAATTCTGATTCATATCAGACCAGATGGCTCATAGTAACTTGAGTTCTTTTTAGATGCTATTGTAAGACTGGCTACACTTCGGTTAACGGAACCTGTGTCAACGTCAACGAGTGTGATGGTACGGCGCTTTGCGACAATGTGACGCAGACATGCAGTGATACAGAAGGCTCCTTCAGGTAATAGTGACTTCAAATTTTGGAATTATGATATAGTGTTGTTCTGATTTAAATATTAATGTTTAATTTTTGCAAATACTAACTCAAGGATACAATATAGCCTACGCGGACTGTGGATAATTTGTAGTATTTAACTGTCATGGAATACGTGATCCATCTGTTGTTAGACATATACCAATTTATTTGAAAAGAGATAGTTGGAAAGCTGCTTGTGCACCGAAAATACTTGGAATATTCTCTGTGGTAATCCCCTGATTGCACCATGCGATTTTGTTTACAATTGCATGCTGGCAGAATCTTTCCTCACATGCAAATAATTCGACCTGTGTGAGTTATGGGGTCTGTGACAGATGATTTATGTTTTTTGGGGTGTAAACTAAATTTGGATCGATGTATTGATTTTCTGTGTAATCTCCAACACTAACAAACCAACCATCAATTTGATGTGAAGTGTAAGGCTTGTATCAGCCTATATAATGACCAGAGTTGGATCAATTGTAATTTGTAATGTAATTGAATGTAATTAATTACATATTTCAATGTAATTGTAATGTAATTGTAATTGAAGCATTTTTATTTTGTGTAATTGTAATTGTAATTGTAATTTGACAAAAATTTTACTCAATTACAATTTCAATTACATTAAATTGCTATTGAGACCTGACAAGCACAACATAAAATAATTGACTTATAATGCATTCTCTTTAAATGTCGACAGGGAATTTGGTGGATCCATTCGCGGAAGCCCTTGACTGCGCCCTTGCGGGCAAAGTTTTTTTTAAAATTTTTACCGCTATGTTGGCCTCGGCTGCCATTGTATACAAATTTTAGATTACTAACCAACGGATGGATTCGCAACACGTGACTCACGATTGAATACGCCGAGAAGCGAACTGCTGAGCCGGCTAAAATTAGCAGCAGAATTGATAGTCCCATAGCTGGCGATCCGAGCGTCGAAATTTGATATGTATGGTCCTAATCGAAAGCTACTGTCGCACTGATTCCGCAATAAAAGTATATTTCCAGGCAATGGTACCATCCCAAAATAGTCGTG
>ATSW01005541.1:0-11174 GCA_000444245.1 Botryllus schlosseri
GAAAAAAGGAGGCGCGCCCCTCTCCCCCCAGTTTGAGAACCACTAATTTAGACAAAGAAAAGTGGTGGTGAATGGAATAATAACGCACAACGCTTCCGACGACACATTTGGGTATGATCGTAACAAATACAGCACCAAAATTGACAAACAATATTTTTTTATTGAACCTATAATTTCAAGCCTGGTCATTTATATCTAGCAGCTCATCTTGAAGTTATGGGACAATGGTTTATTTGTTATGTATATCACAGGACAAAATAGATTTTCGTAAACATTTCGAAGTCCCCCTGATTGACCTTATAAATCCAACTATTCATTTTTTACACAATCCCTTACAAAACATCTATATACAGCAAAGCAGGCTACTTGAATCAGTAGGCTGCTGAAAATTTAGCAACCAGAATGAGTCTGCACAGCAGGATATGTCATCTCAGACGGCCATTCTGCTTATGTGAGTTCCACTAGAAATGAAGCGAAACTGCCTTGTGATTTCCTGATACAAATTCGGTTTTCGACTATCTTGTAAAGTTAGAGGTCTCGCGGACCCCCTGAAAATGCTTCACGGACCCCCGGTTTAGAACCACTGACGTTGGCAGTAGATCATACGGTACGGGTTTTGGTCATATAATAAATATTGCACCAAAAACATGGCAATGTTACAGTATCGAACACAGGTTTGTATTGGCCAGAACAGGCGTGCGGTTGGTAGCGAGGCTACAACGGTCATGTTCATCAATAGCCTCAATAGCGATTATGACAGTAACAAAAAATACTAATCCGGTTCATATCGGACTACGACCGTATCACAGAGAATTGAATCCGGCTCCAGTCTGACTCCAGCCAAACATTTAAATGTTCTGCCGCAAATTCAGTCCGGCTTCGGTCAATGACCCGCTGTACTTACAATAAGCCTATTTATGTTGAGCTACAATCTCCGTGAAGAAAAATATACGTATAGCTGATACGTCAACAATTTGTTTTGATTATTTATTTAACCAACTAACTAATATAAATTTTTCTCGTTATTTCGTGACATTTCTCACCATCCATCTTCATTGCACCTCGAAAAAACTATAAATGGGTCCGATTTCCCGAAAAAGTCTTTCTTGTCCAAGCCTTTACCTTCCCACTTCATATGAATCATGTCCTCTGATGATTCCAGTTCCTCCACAGACACAATTATTTTTCCTTTGATTTTGGACGGCGTAATACTAACAATGTAAAAACGTTATTTAGTAATGGTTCAAGGTGGTTTAACAACACGAAATCAAATATTATGAATGCACCAATACTGCTTTAATGTGTCAATTCGTCTCAATCAAGTGCATCGACTAAAGGAAATTTAAGAAAGACCGTTGTGTAACGGGATCGCTGAACGCTGCTTGGAAGCTCAGCTTTTAGTAGAAATACAGTCATATTTTACGAATTCGATATAGGTGTATTTCTTATATATTAGCCCTACCCATACAATTGCAAATTTCCTCATCTCTTATTACCTTCACACTCCTCACCTCAGATCTCCAATGCATTTTCTGTCGCGGCTTCCGACAATTTGTCCGAGGGTACAAATGTAAGATCCCAGGAAATCCTGTAAGTATTGTAATAGGGATGGTCAATATATTGCGAGAACGTGCACCAACAGAGAATATGATTTTATATCTCGCTCGCTCCAATGAAATGTTATATCATACATGCTCTCTCAGATCAGGACTTTTCGAATCGATATCGTATCTGGAAAATTAGAATCTTTAGAAACGGAACGAGAACTCATAACGGCATGCTCTACATTTGAAACTTGAGATCCTGTATCTGGTCAAACTGATAATCGATTACAAATTTCTTTGCGAAGTCTGGGTTGAGGGTGTTGTCGATCGTCTCTGTGCGTCCGAATTCCTTCCATTTACTTGTTCTTAAATCCTTAGTGTACATCACCGCCACTGCCATGATTATTGCACAATATTTATTACTGCGTATATTTGTCGGGATGACACAAATCAGAGTCAATCAACTTACTAAACGTCGATTGCAAAGCTTAGAAATGAATAAACAATTGCCACTTACTTGGATCAGACAATGAAAATACATCAGCGTCAAGAAGTCCTCTGAATACAAAGACATTTGCCGCTTGCATAATACAGTTATTAAGAATATTTTGTACGCAAACATGGATTGAAACTACGTACTCACACAACTTCGGTAAATACACCATGAGCTTATTCACATCATTTATACAGTGCTATTTTAATTGAAGAATTGTGGAACAGAAGTCAATTTTTGAACCGGCATGTCCCTATCTATACTTGGAATTTGTGTTAACAATTATGTCTTGGTGAAATAACCAATCATAAAGTTCTGTAAGGTAGACCTTCAACCTTTTTCGTCGTGGTAGACCCTTTTAACGTTTACTCAAAACTTGTACACCCCTTACCACATAATACACCGATTCCGTAGTACGCCGTATTTCGATTACATAGGATAGCATAGACGGCCGCATTCCAGCGGAAAGTCGTCATGGCCCCTCTGGATGACAAATAGGCTCACTCATGTCGAAATGGGAACTTTGCACCGCGAAAAGCCCTTGTGGTATTGAGTGCCATAACTGATTTCTTGCGATATAGGCTACCATGCGTATAAAAGTTCAAAATTGTAGAAGCAGAAATTCCCTGCAGGCTTACTAAAATGCACCAAAATAGCCAGTATAAAGGCCAGAAAATGTTATTGGGATTGTGTTTCTAGTCGCGCCGACCGTTAAAATTTGTCCACCTCTTTACTGAATTTCGTCGATAATATTGGTAGTTTCACATATTACTGTCAAAATTTTATTCATTTTCAGCCCATGTGATCGGATTAACTGGTAGAGCTGATGGAGGGGGTGTCTTCGAAAAATCTGGGCGCAAAACTAATTATGATGCGTCTTCCGGGTTTTATTAATCGGTTTGTTGCATATTGTTATTTCTTGACCTCCCATCAAGATTGCCGGTATAGTCGAAATCGTGAGACGAACACCATCGCAACTTGGTATTTTTATAGGGCGCACCATCTCTCAAAGATTTGGGGAACAATTCATAAATTCAAATTGCATAATGACTACCGCCAACGGTCTGTGGACATATGAGCATGCGACTTAATAGCATGCGGCACATCAGCATGCGACAATTGGGCATACGACACTTCAGCATGTAAGTAACATTTAGGGTTAGGGCCGAGATTGAGGATTGGGTTCAGGCTATAGGGGTCTGGAGTTAGGATATATATAAGGGTTGATTTCGAGGTTAGGGTATAAGTTATTGGCCTTTATGCGCATGCCAAAGTGACACATGCAAAAGTGTAGCATGCTGATCTGTCGTTTTTAATTGTGTTGCATGCTCATTATGTTCGTCAACCCCCGCCAACACACGCTAATTGATTTATGTGTAGACGGCCACCCCTGGCCTAATCAAAATAAGAATGTGCAAGGCTGCTTATAGTAAACTTATAGTAAACGCTAAATACTAATCAGGGCTCATCGCTCGAGGTTACCGGACCATCATCTAACGGTGGTTCTCAAACTTGACCCCCGCGACCGCCTAGCTACGCCCCTGCAATTATGTACACTGCGTGATTTATAGGATTGTCGCAGGAAGCACCAATTCATAACGTCCGAGTATTCGCGGCGGTTTCCTCGAGAATTGTCATAGACAGATATCGCAAGCTGATAACTAAAGGTAACTACAATAAGTCTATTACCAACGGTTAAATAATGAGAACCGTTTTTTATGACATCACAAAAGGAATGTAATTTACAAGTTACATACAGTTGATATGAACATTGTACGATATTGCACATCTGGTCCACCTGTTCTGAAGCATAAACTTGTCTATTTATTATTGGTGTGATAACTATAGTCATCGGTTCATTTTAATGCGGATCTGGTACACCACAGTACACGCCATCCGAGTGCTACACCCTTTAAAAATTATGGTACATCCTGAGGTGTACGATATACCCGGTTGAAGAGCCCTGAGGTAGAGCAACACCACAACAATAGGGCCGCGGCCGCCAATTCACTCGCGTGCTAGACTATTTTCCTGATGAATATCCACATCGCGCAAGTTGAATAATATGACGCTTAATACAGTGTAGATCTGTATTCATACCTGCAGGCAACGGATATCTCCATCTTAATGCCCTGGAACCTTTGCCAATCTCTCACAGATTCGTATTGATGTGATTGAAAATCTTTTTCGTTTGGTGTTGTCGCGTCATGTTCAGTAGAATCTTTGAAATATTGAACATATTACCGATTTCATAACAACCCACTACCTTTATACGACAAAAAGTAACAGGACATTCATCATTGCGATTAATCTGTTTTGCTGACTGGCAGATGATCAACACGTGTTGGTCAAATCCTTCGATATCTCTAGGCACCGAATGATTCTCATTACAATCACAGTAAGCCCCCTCCAGTAAAAATACTACATGCAGAGTTAAATATTGCACCCCGTGAAGAATTGAGAATGGGGAATTGCATATGTTTCATGAAAGGAGTTTTTCTTTTAGTTTGATCTGGTACGTGTGAGCGACTCCAGCATCTTTTGACTAGCGACAATCTTTTCAGGATGTCACAAAATTACAACATGATATAACAAATCTAATTTCCGTGATATGCAATATATGCAAGAACCAAATATTAGTGACAGAACCCATTCATTAACTTGAAAACATTCCGTGGTTCAGGCGACTTGAAATCAAATGCTAAATAACTTTTGATAAAAAGAATATTACTTATTTTAATGCTTAGTAAGCCGATATGCATGCACCGATTAGTCTTGCTTTCGCCGTTATCTAATCCGTCTGGTTAGCGAATGCCTTTAATGCAGGACTTGGCTCGCTACGGTAAAAAATTAAAAAGATGCGCGTGTGACTGTGTGTGTTTGTGAATCGAATGAATGTATGAATGCATGAATGAATGAATCGAATGGTGATAAAATTCTCCTGTAAAATGGGGGTTATGATATTTTTGTTTTTGTTCCGTGTTTGGATGAAGTTGTATTTATCCCGCTCTGGAGTGCAAGCCAAGACCATCGTTTTGGAGGTGGGTGAAAAAGTGCTGTGCTGGCCCGGAATCGTTGGCAGTGTTCCTCGCAATTCACTAACCTTATCAACTACAGGATTGCATTGGGCCCTTTTAAAAAAATTATTTTTTTTAAGTTCTAAAATTATGCCATAATTGTGTAAATACTTTCCAAAAAACATGTTGTATGAGCCTACGGATAATTACCACCCGATATAGCCGACGTATATCGATATGGGATGGTTGGAATCCCCAAAGTATAGTCGGTTCAACAGCAATATTACAGATATTTTGTCAAAGGAGCTAAATTAACCTTATATTTTCAATTGTCAATGTCAATCCACTATTGCGTCACAATTGGATATTCGTGACATCATGGCTTTGAAAATATAACAAACAAAAAAACAATAAAAAACACGTTTTAAGTGCAAACCTACTAATAACGTTGTTTCGACGGAGCGCCAAATGACGTCGCTATCACTCCGCAGTTGTTACGATCGTTGAGAACAATTCCTATCTCTAACTTTATTGCCAATTTTCGAAAGTTGTGGTGGCCTGATGATTTGTATTTTCGGAATTAGTGCAACAGTTTAGCTTTCGTTGCAGACCGTCGGTAATAAATTTTGGTCCCGGGTTTCCAGATAAAAACATTACCATATCTGCTTACGAATCGACCAGGAATTGCTACCTAGGTCCGGCTGACCAACCGTACAGTCGCACGCTTTCCATAGATCTAAGGTTATTTATTCAGAGTATTACAGCATATGCTATACTCAGGGTGATTTCCCACAGTTTCCGAAATTCCACCTGGTTTTTGAGCATTTTGTTTGGAGTTAAAAATAAGTAACCACGCTTCACTGATTTTGACTCGCCAGATTCGAAATACGAATAAGATACAAACGGGTTTGTCTGTAGATGGGTGCATGGCGTGACATCACGTAACACGCTCTGAACATCCCCTATGTCTGATTTTCATTGTTTTCATCTTGCGGGCTACACAGAAGAAAACGTTCTGATTGACAGCGTACTGGCAGCCAAGAAACCTCGTCCTGGATGTATAAATTCTTATCCTCCAATGCCACTGGGTCAATCGTGAGGAAATCGGATAGAATAATTAATTGCGGGAAAAAACGCAAGACGTATCGATATATAAAGACCCCACTCTCTTAGCAAAAGAGTGTGTATTCACACCCAAGAGGTGATACACGAAAATAGAACAACTCATAATTATATCGCGGTTATAAATACCACATGTCTGCGTGCACACCTTCCTATACGTCCCTAGGCGCAAGCATCATTTGGATTAAAATGTTGTGCTTGATTTATACCGTGGTGTAGGTCTGGTGAAGGTTTTAATTTGACGTACCGCGGGTGTATATTCACACCCTAATATGAAGGTTGGTAATACACACTCTATTCGCCAAGAGTGCAGACTTGTCTCGCTGATTTCGGAGATCGGGTTTGCGGAAGTTAGAGAATGTTCAATTCGAATAAAAGTGTCATCAATTTTTGGCAAAAACCAATGTCCTCTTCTAAATGGTTTCATCCATACCCGCACGGCGGAGTCAGTTGAGCGAATTGCACATCTCAACATGTTCGCTTTTCCGGTCAATAACCAAATTCCCGAATATCCCAATTTTGTTGAAAATTTTTACCATGTCCAGGAAAAGCTGATACAGTAGTGGATTTAACGATTTATTCCATAGATGGGGATGAATTGAACGTGGGACATGGCCATTGATATACGATATGCGCATCGCGCGTGCTATCTTAACAACATCTGTGAAATAACAGTCAGTATCATTCTACTTGAGTCCTCTCTGGTCCCACCCGCAGCTGGGCATCCCATGTTTATGCAACCAATAGTGCATCCTTCCAGAAAGTATTTATCAGCTTCGGGTGATGTCACAGTTCCTGCGGCAAACAAAAGAACGTATTGACGGTTTCCGTCTTTGAATTGACGGAAAAATCCAGTCGGTTTTGACATTTGCAATGGCATATGATATCGCCGTGAAGAATGAATACAGCGGTTAAATATATAGCTCCACAGCGCTTGTAACTATGTCACCGTTACTAACAAGTCAGAAAATATAGATTGTTTTAGTATTTGTGATGGGATACATCAGATTGCCTGGGCGTGCAGTAAATCATTATATTTATATTGCTATTACATGATGCCATGAAATTTCATTTTAGCGGGCCTAGACGAATACCGATGACCCTGGTCAACACAATTTTTGTTGACTTGATTATGACTAACTTTTGGGGGCTGAATTCAAAAATTACTTTCGTTTTTCTCTATCACGTCAAGTTTTTTTGGTTAGGCATCCACCACATTGTCTCATAACCAACATAACAGAACTACGTCAAATATTTTGTGTTTATTGTATAAAACGTTTCAAAAACCACAAGCAGTCGAAAGTAAATCAACAGACTTCAGATAAACATTTGCACTGCTTTATTGGCAATAGTAAGCTAACATATGTAAGCTCCAATATACTCTGGTATCTTACCCCCATCATCTCGGCCTCTGTCAAGGTTTTCAGAGAAATTATTTAGATATTTTAGCTTTTTTGAATGTCTGCTGCCCGACATAAACATATGGCAGTGACACATGTGAATCAGGGTTACATGTGCCTTGTGCACCCTTGTCGTCTGACTACTAAGAAAACATAATATTTCAAAGCTGACACATATGATCCAATCGTGCTCGTTATATTGCAACAATTTAATGTTTCGGTATTATTCTCAATCCCAATGTTTCTGTATTATTCAGGAAGACTAACTGAGTGTGCAATTGTTACAAGTTAAAAGTTCCGAAGATTTCTATTCCAAGTTCCAAAGCTTATGCCAGATCAATAATTTGTGTTGATAGACTACTTCACGTTCTGGATCATCTTCAATTTCAAAATCTTCATCATTAGGCATGCTATCCCTAAGATCTTCATCTTGATCCAAATTATCCAGCATATAGGAGTTTCAAGTTACACTGGATAAGCTGAATGGGGCATTGGACCTATTGCTGATAGTAAATGCAATGTTTATTTTTCTTGCCATATCATGCAGTTTGCATCAAATATGTGTCTGAAATATCCTCAGATGATTACATCCTCTAACCATAAATGGGTGAAAACATCGGCGTAGACTGATACCAGCACCTTTTTTTCCAAATAATGCAATTGAGCCCGTGGCTACATAACTTATTATATGGTAAACGTGTGGATTTTTATATGGTATTTTAAAGTAGTTTTGCTAAATTCGCGAAAAATTGGCATATTTTGGGCATATGTTGTAGACGAAAACTTGACGTGGTAGAAGGAAACCAGCGGCATTTCTGGAATCAGCACTCCAAAATCAACCTAAATCAAGTGCAAAATCAAAGTCAACTAATTTTTCGTTCAAAATTGTTGCCAAGTGTTATTATCAAAAGAATGGCAATTTCAACTCAAGCATACAACGAAACAAAACCATATCACATGAGTCGTCAATATGCAAAACAGAGATGGCGCGATGAAAGAGCTAAGTAGCTAAATTGACATGTAACAACACTGTGCCAGTAGTATTTGCATTCATGATGAAAGGTGCTGCGGGTCGCAAAAGTAGCGTACGCGGGCAACGTGTTGGGAACCGCTGGGCTACTTGATGGAAATTCCGCAAACCATATGGCCTTCCCATCATTTCAAGAAACTTGTTAACATAAACACACTTACCATTCGGATTGGGACCTTTCTCAGCCATCAGAGTTCGTAGATTATTTATGGAATCACAATCTAACTGCAGTCGTCAAACGTTTGAATTAATATCAGTCTTGCGTCAAATCAAGGCTCGTCGAATTGCCATCGGACATCGACTATCGATATGCCTGATCGATATGCCTGCTACATGCCTCGCGCAAATGTGCCATGTACCTCTTGCCTAACACATGGATCCAATCATGACTGACAATCCAGTAGAAGGTGCGTGAACTTTGGCAGTTTAGCCGAAGCGGGATTGTACTGGTTGACGCATTTGGTTTTCCAAAAAATACTACTCTCCTTACGTTACATCAGGTATATTCACATAGTAACGATACATCGTTCAATTCTATACTTAGCTTTTGTGGACTCGAAATGAAATTGTTTGTTAGCCTAGTAGGAGAAAATCATATTTTCACAAAAGACTCGCTTCCTTCTACGACAGGGTTCTAGACCAGTGCTTCTCAACCGCCGGTCCGCGGACAGGTGCCGGTCCGCGACGACATTCCTGCCGGTCCGCCAGGTATATTACAATTTTTTTCGTTAAACTCAAGATGCAATATTGAAGGCTTGTCCATTGATAAAATAAACAAAACATCAAATTTTAAACTGATTCAGAACTTCGTGAAGTAACATTAGGGCTGGACAAGTGTTCGATTTGACTTAAAGTTCAAAACGTTTCATTTGACTACATGCGAGCGACAATTACAGTACTGGAATCGCTAAACAGCGCAGTTTGTGCGATCATTCGTTTTCGATTCATTCATTTTGTGCAGGACCGCAACCGGCGCACCCCAAACCGCCCAATTAAAGAGGGACCGAGTTTGAAAGGAGCTCAAAATTATTATGCAAATGTACATAAATAATAGCGTATTTTTTTAAACTTTTTCCAACATTTTTCAATTTCTTTTCGTGCTTTGCGCGATTTAGTGTCTCTAAATGACTTGCTTATTAGGTGCCCTTCTCCGAAAAATACGCATGGTTTATAGAAATCGGCATTTCGGCGTCAGCCATTATCGCGCCACGACGTACCAACACATAATTGAAGTTCAGGCTAACGTGGGACTCCGATAGGTGCGCCGCAAATTCGGCAGCGAGAAAACCGATTTAGTCATGAATGATCGAAAATTTTCGCTGTTGGCGCGATTAAGCTACATAAACTCTCTGCTTACACTTAGTAGAATGGATGTGCTCACAAGTACAGGTGAAAACATCCGCCCGACGCCCAACTGTAAGGTCTGGGGGCGTGGTGGCCCCTGGAAGTTTGGCTTATCGCTCTTTTGGGGCCCAAAAACAACGTTTTGGGGGAGGGCTGACGAAGTGCTTTTTCGGCACGGATTGGCGGATTGCCGGTATAGTTGCTGTAAGGTGTTTTCTTGCGGCACGTATTGTATTCGTAGTTGCCAGAGTAGCCTATGCGTGCGGTGGCAGTGGGCAATGAACAAGGTAGCACGACAAGATTCTTGGTTAGACTCCGAGACGCTTCTTCTCTCGATATTGTCAAAGAGAAGAATATTATTCGAGTTGGCGTGGTCGGTTAAAACCACGGCCATCGGCGCGAAAGACTGTAAACGACTCTCGGCGGTAGCACGTTTATCTGGACAAGGCAATTTTACCTCGACTCAGCATACTGACTACCTTAAAATTACATGGATGCCATCATGAAAATAATTAATTACGATCAAAACCCTTTAAATATCACCCTCTAGCACCATATAATTGCAAAAAACGGTTGCATATTAAACATTTTGGCTTCATTTCAATTTTGAAAGTTCACTGGTCCGCCAAGACTTTTTTTTGAAATTTTACCCGTCGCAAGGTGAAAAAGCTTAAGAACCACTGTTCTAGACCTTTTTAGCACTCGCACCTAACTACCCATGTCCATGTTCAGAACTTCTGACAGGGCGATATTTAAACTCTCCACAACATTCGTACTGCGTCATAATGAGTGATATTCGAATACTCGAATCGAAACCGAATACTCGATTGAGAATCGAATCACTCAGGTACTGGATTTTGCCGAGCCCTAAATACCTGTAGGTAAAATATCATCCATTATTTTTCAATACAAAGCAACGACATATACAGCAGTGGGTCTTGAACTGTAATAACCTGGTAAACCGATACGCTAATATGAAAGTCTTCATACATATACATATATATACACAATTTATATGCGATCTGGGCCCGTGAGGTCGGGATTTCGCAGTTTACCTTTAATGGCGTCAGCTAGAACGCCGTTGTGCATTGAGGTCTTATGGTTCTGAATGAGCTAAGCCTATACCTACATATCGGTGATTCTTAAAACCAAATGAAGGCCCGGGGTTGGCGGTACGGTCATATCGACAACAGGGTCGTCATCAGAATCTACCCGAACCAAACG
>KE605458.1:8182-21222 GCA_000444245.1 Botryllus schlosseri
ACATCCTGTGCCTTTCAGGGGTCCTTGCGGCCTTTCTGCTGCTGAATAACGGATCAGTGTCTGCGTTGCGGTTGATCTTGTTAGTCTCAGAAGTTAGATTTCTGACTACGACTGGCTTAGAATGTGTGTTGGGTGTCGACAGTCGGGTCGAGTCTACAGAGAGTTTACTCGCGTCTGCATGTCGATCACGGCCAATATCACGCCCGCATGAGACGCCATTAACCGCAGCTGACGGAGATGCGGATTTTTCTCCATAGTATCGCCCTTGCGAGGGCGAATACGGCGATTGTTGCGGTCGGGATTCGCATACGTTATCATCGTTTTGTACCTTTTGAGGTATGCCTTGAATAGGTCTACTGCAATCGCCCGCTCTGTGTGCAGGAGTGGTAATATCAACACTGTTCTCAATATTTCGAATGCTCGTATCAGAGCGTTCGTATTTCGCTTCAGTGTGCGTTCCTCTTGAAATTGCTTCAGTCTTAGGTTGATTTGTCTTCGTCGATTCTTGTAGTAATCTACGCAAAATGTCAATCGGATTCAGCACACCGTTTTTGATGTCGCCCTTCGGTTGGGTATGTCCAAAGAAGTTGAAGTTACTATCGGAGGCCAGGGCTTTTTGTGCGGTATCTTTATCAGTAATGTTCTGGGCGATAATTGATCGCAACAGTTCCATGTAGTTTTGGTTGTTGAAGCTGTTTTTCTCAGTCGTGTCCTCCGATACGCTTGCAGGACTGACGAATGGACTTTCCATTTTACTGTTACCTTCATCTTGATCCATCAAACTGTCTTTCATCGGCGATAAACTGTCTGCAGACTCTCGGAACGATGCGTTGCATTCTGCCGCGTCTTCCTGCTGTAACGTCCCGCGTTCGTAGTCGCTTTTTACCGAGAGCGTGCAGTCAGACACTTCGCCATTCGGATGGTGTGAGTTGCTCTCAATCTGTGAATTGTTATGTTTCTAAGACGATATCTTTACAGGCGATTTCTTTTTGAGAGTCGGACAGCGCAATGGACTCGTGCAGCAGTGCGCAGGGCACGTTTACGAAGACGCAGTGAAGAATCGGCACTTATAATAATTCGAGACTTCTCAGTTTACGTGAAAACGACATGAGCATAACATGACATTCAATTGGTATAGTGAGCATGAATTGGATGAGCCCCGATATAATTGTTTGCTATAGACTACCACAGTACATGGCCATGAATTCACGTTGATGACAATACCAAATCACAGTTCAGAAACATTCAACTCTCTAAAAATTCGATCATTGCCCAATCCCAGTATATAGGCCTAATCATAGTTTATGAGATAGGACACCAGATATACGCACGATGCATGATGTACCAATACATTTTCGTATTACATGAAAAATCGACTTACCCCCGAATCCGTGGCATAGGTTCCATCAGGCGAAGTACCGGCAGAAGATGATATCGCATGAGATGTGATGTTGCCCGAATCAACCGAGTCTGGAAAATAACATCAAAATCCATTTTTAAATGGCGATTCAGTGATATTTGCTCATATATTTTCCGATACACGTGACTGGCTGGTGAAAAGACCTCAGTCTATGCATGAAGTTCAAAATAGATTATAAATGGGTTTAACCTATCCCATTATGCGGGGAAATGACATAGCCCGTTGACGGCTCTATTGATAAGTCGAGCACTGATTCGTTTGGATGATTTTAACCTTTGACCCTTTCTCTGAACGGCCAATCAGCGTTTCTTAACGTCTCGAAAAAATTTGTTCGGGACAGTGGAACACAGGGGTAATTTCAGATGATACTTAGTTCCTTAACATTGCGAAAACAACTTATTGTTCATCGTACACCTCCACATAGCTTTGGAAATTGATGATGTTTGGGACAATGCCAGCTCTACCGATAAGAATTGTCAATTGGTAGAAGATTGCTATGCTGGCAAATTAATCTTTATGCGCGCTGCTTAATTTTCACGGGCTTCCGAAAACCTACAGATTCCGCAAATGCATGTATATTTGCAGATATATTTCAGTGCAAAGAATCTGGTTTACAAGTATGAGGATTAGGATCCCAATCGGATACCTAAAATCGTTGGATTTAGCCATTCTTATCTTCGCTTTGACAAGCGCAATCATTCGTAATTTCACCAGTGACATCGCAAATCGTGGCGTATATGCATTATATCATCCTACATCGTGGCGAATCACATTAATCAACACTCTGATCTGATTTTCCTAGCAACAATGAGAGGCAGCAGAACCGGCACACATCGCCAGAGGAAGGCAACTCCACTAAATAAAGGATTCACCCCCACTTTCATCAGGTGCTTTTCTATTGTTTCAAGCATGGTCGTCAATGCAAATAGGAAGTTTGTTTGTTGTCTTGCCGGCCACGGGGAGTTTGTTTTAGCTTTATTGAGGAAGTCCTGGATCCGAAATCTTAATAAGAGAATCTCAAGCACTTTCTGGAGCAGAGCAATAAATAACAAAGTGCATATATTTGCATGCCGAGTTCATGCTGAATATATCCCTAAATCCCACGTTTTTACATACTTCCGATTGTGATGTTTTATTTAGACTGCAACACCAATCTACTATGTGCTGTGATGATGCCACGCGCGAACAGCACTGGTAGCATCACGGATGAGCCAAGATCGCAATATACAAGAAATCATCATCACCCGTTAACGGCATTGAATGCAATGCAAATTATAATACAACGCACCAAATATCTGTGAACTTTTAGAATCCAGATTTATCCCGCGGTATCTTTTTCAAATTTGGTTGTATTCTAGAATTTGTTGAAATCGACGCGACTTTCGTGTACGGGCCAATTAAATCCTCCAGTATCGCCCGAGATTTCGATCTGATCATATGAGTTGATGTTTATTTTTTACGAAATTTGGAAGCATTCATTTGTAAAGTTTACAACATTGTCGGAACAATAGCCGCGCCGCGTCAGACCGACTTCAAAGTTCCTTTTGCTTTCTCACGTGATACCAGGGTTATCCGCTATCCAGGCCTAGGTCGAAACAATTGAAAGGGAGCAAAGACACATACATTTTATTACATCCATACTGTTTGCTTTACTATATAGCATCTTTCGATTTACTGAACTTGTTTGGAGGTATACTGTTCCCATTTTTATTTTCATGAGAAATACGCGCATGTGAAATGATACCAGGAAAGTGGTTAATTATAAGAATGTATTGGGCTAGTATAGCTACGACAATCATGGAAACTATGTAGTTTGACACAGGCATTGAAGTGTGTTCTAGTACGATACTTAAGAATCGCACAAGCGATATATACAACGTATCATAAACCAATAGCGAGTACTAATAATATTTCTGTTTTCAGACGATAAAGAGCCATACGGAGTTACTCGGCAACACGGCAATATATAATAAATTATTAGGGCCAGTGCGATTTCATAACGCCTCATTTGGCGGTGACCATCTTGCGTAATCCACGTCATCTTTGAGATGCTTGTATATTTGGTGTCGACCAATTTTAGGAATTAGTTCTATGGCAGTGTTGTTCGCAAAAGATGCCTCTAATTATGCCGGTTACTTGTGTGTATAGTTGTTAAATTCCTAATGCATATGGCCGCGCTCGCAAAATAACCTTTTCAGCCCGCGTCTATTTACAGAGTGCACCGAATGCGTCTTTGTCAATTGATACCGTGTCGCGGGTGTATGAATTTTGCATGGTATTGGGATGTATCAATATTTCATTGTATTATACGCAATCATTAGTAAACCCCAAATGGAAATTGAGAGTTTTGGGGTGTTTTAATGCACTATCATACTACTTAACCGGAATGAATATTTCAAAGTGTAGCAAATGGCAATAACAAACAAATGACGCGCATTCTCATAAGCTGGATTAACAAAAAGTGAAACGCGCTGTCTATGTATGGCACAAAAAGTGTCAGCTATATTGAATGTACTGTGTATTGAATTCCGTGAAACCGATAATGTACGCAATATCATTTCAAAAAATGAATTGGTGAGTAAACCGAATATTGAAAATGCAAAATGTTTCAGAAGGTTTCAGAAGTATTACGTCATGTGAGGTCCTGTTCGTCTCTTTGTAGTAGCATTATTTGTTTCTATTTTTTGGTTTTATGGAGATTGTTCCTCAAAGATTTATCCAACATGTTTAAAACACCAAAACACTATAGTTGCGTATGATGCTTGTAGTCGCCTAACTATTCTTTGTTCAGTCACTGACATAGTCAATGCATTCGAAGCTGCATTTTCTGGTACAGCAATATGTGTGCAAAAGTTACACCTTATATATAGATTATAACAATCGTATATGGTTTGTGCTGACTTTAGCCGAGACACCGCGACTAGCAAGGCGCTAGGGTAAACCCAAAACATGCAATGCAGGATGTCGATGATATACTAAATTACGTGAAATTTTTCTTATCGGCGAATATATTTTGTTATGGAACATGGGGGCGTACAATGTTCTGCGACATAGTCTATTGTCCGTGAATTGTTTATTGTTGCCTGCAAATTAACGCGATTCGATTGTGGAATATGCAGATTATATTACTGCGTGTATAGATAAATATTATCGGATGATACAAGCCAACAAAAGTCTGTTTGAATACAGCCTTTTCAGAATAATCATCACCTGAGAAACGACATTTTTCCACACATTCATATTCGGGTATTAACGTCATTACAGCCGCAGTTCATCAATCACAATGGAATTACAATGTACGAAGGGCTTACGAGAAAAATGCTTACTGCCGCTTTATTTGCAGTTAGTCAAAATACGTTGGCTTTTCGAATTCGATGACTAACTAATGTCGCTATACTAATCACATTGCGGTAACGTTGCGGTGGCTACACGGTGCATGGCGTAATGAGCTTATACAAGGCGTGCGAAAATTGAGCCCGTAGTCATACCATGTCATGGGAATATTAATGTAAAAAAACAATAGGACGCAGTCAGCAAAGTTTTCAATGCATAATTTCAACTACTTCATCAAGTGATCGCTACAATCATGAGTAAATGTGAGAATTACCTTGCAATTGTGATACTGTATGAAAGTTTCGTGGTTCTAGACCACACATTATGCCGCGCAGAGTGGTTTTTCCGCGCTGCTGCGATATCAAATCATTCCATTCTGCGTTAATGATTCCACTATGTAGGAAATAGTACACTATTACCGAAATCTTGAGTAATTCAGCGTTGAAAAAGAGATAGTAGGGATATTGTACTTAGGTTTGTGTGGGTATTATTGCCCTAACCGACAATCCACTAAGGGGAAAAGTACAATGAACGAACAAGTTACATCACAAAACAACCACTCGAATCAAAGCAAGCCGAATCGCGATGGGTCACGAAATAATAGGGTTCATGGTCGGCGGGTTAGGCAGAAAAGTTTGCGGTTAGGGTAAAACGGGCTCCGAAAAGGTGGGGTGTTAGATGCGGGTGAAAGTACGCATGAAATATGTAAAAAGTGGTGACTTATGTGGTCGGTGTGATTGAAGTCGAACGCATATCGGTTCAAAGTTGGATACATTCAACTCCGGCGATCTGTATCGTACGCGGGCCATACAACACATTAACGCCTCATATTATTCTCTGTAAACAAGTGATTGCTTATGTAAAACAAAAGCAACCATTCCTACAACGTAATACATTTAATGGTCCTAAGAACGGGCTATATAGGGCTGCACGTTTTGCTGTCGTCACTACGTTGAGTAGACATCTCTACCGGGCATTTAAAGTGAAGTCATCCCTTGAAGAGGTAAAGATTGTACACCCCCATATCTCCCGTATTTTGTATCGCATGACAATATTTGTTTAGTGCAATATGTGTTCCCTTGATCGCAACAGAAAACGTGTGTACTGTGTATGATGTATATACAAAATGAATCAAAACCAGCCCTATATGCCCGAGCCTTCTGTAGTACACAATTTAGCGCTATGTATCAAATATGTCTTCAGGGATAACACACTATGTCTTCTTCATCTGGGACATATCAGCCACGCCGAATTTTGCACCTCGAAGGAAACACCTTCATGTCGTTTATTCACCCGGTTTATTCATCACCGGAAAAGTCAGGCCACGTGAATAGGCAGTGTGATGATTATGAGGGCCGTATCGTACAGGTACTACATCCTGTGTCAAAGCTGCGCTACCCCATCGAGACCGATTACACACACCCGACATGTTTATCCAAACCTGGAGTATTAATATGCCTCGAAAGTACTGCCTAACACAATCACAGTGGCAATATCTGCAGAAAAGATAACATGACATCGTATAGCGGCTAAATAATTATTGCGATTAACTCAAATGTGCTAATGAATATTGGTTTTTAAAAAGTATGCGTGCGATACAAACTTTCTTATTCACAAGCCTACTGAAAGGGTACTGCGAAACCAGGAAATGCGTATTGGAGATCTATATGTATTTTGATAACGCCTATTCTCCACTACTCTTTCGGCAGTAACAAGTTCCCGTGATGCATGAGGTCATTAAGAAAATAAGTCGCAATAAAGTTATCGCTACATTTCATATGAGTAACTGTATTAGTCTATCGCTCTGTAAGCATTAAGATTTAGGACTAAGGTGCACTGAGAAGGAGTGAGAGGTATACTAACTCGATTACTGATCCAAAAAGACGTGGGTGTTGGACGCATTAGTATTCATTACTGCGGCAATTGGCGCATATAGACTCATGTGAATTAGACAAGCGTTATCCGAATGATTTGCAAATTTATACTTCTTATGACTGGGGTATACGGTAACCCGGAAATGATAAGCATTCGCATGTGATTCACGGAGTTATTTTGCAAAGCTCGGTATTAGCCTAAGTAATGTTTATACATACGTGATAGAGTATTTCGTATATACTGTCTCAAAATTATTTGGTGATTTAATTTGTTATCGACCACGCTGAACTCGAAATATATCTTCAAATCGGTTTATTGCTATATAACAATAACTGCAATTAGGACCGAATACGCTATATTAAAACCATAACTATTGCATAATGCACTCTGACTCTTCAATATTCGTTATTCGGTAACATGCGTTCTATATACAGTTCAATCACTTCATATCACTACGGAAGAAAGAAGACATTGCTGATCCACACCCTGGCACGTAACGAGTTGAAATTTGCATTCGGAGAGGCAAAGAAACTTTGCAAGAGGTTCAACAATACAACACCCCCACGAATTGCTTATGAAAACATTGACAATATGACCAGGAAAAAATTGAGAAATCACCCTCGCTAATGGGAAAATGATATAGCGCGTGATATTGTGTATCATCATAACGTTCGACTTTAGTAATATATTTATGAACATGTTGGAAATTCCTACACACCAAAATATTTACTACATGTAGTACACTGCATTCTTTTGTAGTTTCCCATAACATAATCCACCAAACTATACTACCGAGCGTGGGATCTTTCTTGGCGCAGGAACGGGAAAGGGGGTGTACTATAACTCGTTGAAATAACTTTTTCATGGATAGATGAGCGGAAATCGATATTTCCTGAAAGTGCTCACCACGTACATTTAGGTACTCCGCTGCACTTTATACATAATAATTATAGCATAGCGCGCAATAGAATCTGATTGTAAGAAGGAAAATAGTTTCATTCATTCAATATGTTATGTAAAATGACCGCAGGAAATTTCTCAGGGATTGTCGCATCGCAGACACACGGCAATCAAATTGGTGTGGATCATACGAATGATTGATTGTCTTTGCATCCGGCATTAATGAGACGGACTCGTAAATGGATGTGGAGGATATGTGTGTGCATCTTACGACATATTGAAATGAAAACAAAACATTTACATACGAGGAAGCAGATTCATGGCTGTGATAGCAATTTGGAGCGCATCACCTTATGGGGATGGTACAATATGCAAATCACGAGAGGTGCTATTTTCAAATCTTTAAGAAACCTCTATCCTTCGAACAATAATGCATCGATCGCAATAGATTTGACTATGCCTAGACAGCCGGCATCGTCTGTGCCGCGTGGCTCCAACTGTAGAGTTTACACGTATGCGGATATTGAAAACGCAGTCATTCGGACTGTTACTTCCAGGGTACGACACAATCTTCATTGTTCATTGTGACAATTTCGAACTAACCGTCTTTTTGTATGTAAGAAAATCGATATTTTGTTTTCTTATAATACGCGAATCAGTTTAAACGTAGTTACCGTGTGTGCATAGATTGGCTGGTCGGCAAGCAACTACAGAAACTAGGTACATTTTTCAGCACTTTGCCGCTACACAGCACTAGACACGGGATGCGCATTGATACTAGCCGATAAGAGATTATATATAGCCCCTGTTGAATGCGGGTGCCATTAACCATGATGATACGATGATTGACTATTCAGTTACAGTATCGACGAAAGGGTGCTAGCCGCGTTGTGTCACATCAAAAGCAAGATCGCAGCCCTAATCGTGTTCGGTGACCTCCGCCGTTTTTAGGGTGCCGACTATTCGGATTGAGGTATCGTTGGAAGCGTATGCTAAGTGTCTTTTTCGCGAGAAGATATCTTCTCGCGTGTCCCGTTTCCCCCTGTTATTACCAAATGAACTGGTTAAGTTTGGTTTCGAAGCAAGGTAGAGGAATATCAATTGCGAAAAGTGAAACGATGATTAATATCATTCGATCATAATGATAGGCGAATGCAGAACAGTTGCTTCATTCACGCCGATTCTGATAGTTTCTCATCAGCAACAAGATCTAATTGCTTATCCTCCCTAATTTGTCAATATCCAGAATGTAAATCCCGAAATGTTAATAGCCAGCGAAGCAGCTTGCAGCACACAATATTCGTCGCGTATTGTAGGTTCGAAGGTATAGCAGATCATATTTTGCAAATTCTAGCTCCGCAGAGCGGGTTCATATGCACAGTGGAGACACGCTATTCTTTCAACACCGGGACAATGATTTGATCCGCGTGTAAAATCCTTTATGCCGCTGAATAGGGCTGGTGTATTCACATATCAGTTAAGAATCTTGCTGTATCGCTACCCTAGATTTGGAATTGTATTGGCTCCGTACCTCGGGGATTGCGGTATTGGATTACAATGCATAAGAGGACGAAAGAGGAAATCCTAATCACAGAACATCATACTAGTTAGAATGCAGCTTTCCGCATGGATTCTTGTGGATGAGGCGATCGTTGAATCGGCGCTATTGTCCCGTATTTCGAGAGAATTCAAACCGTATCCGCTCGACACGCGCGGTCTTCAATTACTTTGCTCAATTCACAAATTGAAACGGGACTGCATCGACAGAATATGTCAAAGAGATTCAAGAGCCCGGTGCAATTTTGAAGATTGAAGCAATTGAGATGCTACTGGAAATGCACAAAAACACGGTGGCCCTAGGGCAATATACTTATCATTTAGGTGAAAGAATGCTCTTCAAGCCACCAAAAACAACCATCAGACAATGACACTAACAATAAGGTTACACCCGTGAAAACAAATCGATTTCTTCGACAATCAGCGAAAAATGGTTTCATCCCGAAATGTCATGCCGCGAGAATGCCGCGTGACGAAATCGTCGACGGAGTATTAACATATCATGGATCATACAAGATTGTATTACTCATTGACGAATGGAGACATTGATGTATTATGTTTTTGGGAGGGCTATACCCAGAAATCGTCCGCACTTTTCAATTATAAGATTAAAATTCGGGTATTTTCGAAGGTCGTTATTAAGTAGCCCACTCAGGCACTTCTGCCTTCGGTTAAGCCTTCTTAACGTTGTCGCGAAACGTAAACAGATTCCAAGAAAAAAGGGAAACTTGAAAAAAACTTTATATTTACGTTACGAGATTTTATGAGACTGTACGGTTGCCATGACATAAAGATATAAATATACTCGGCGTTGGAGCGAAATGGATTAAGAATTATAAGGAAAGAAAGGCCTGCAGAATTCCGATCCATCCAACATCCGCCAATTATGCGATACGCCACATATGGGTTCGCCTCATTAAGCGACCCGGGAGTGATGACATGTCGCATCTCGGCTTAATTGTTGGGTTTAACTTCTGAAGTCGACATTGACACCCGATCGCGAGCATCGCAACGGCTGCGTTTCGGTGTAGCATCAAATTCGCTAGCTACGCAAGGGAGCAATTAAACCCTCAGAAACAAACTTAAAATTGCACGTTTTGGCGAAATTACTTTAGGTATGGAAGCTAATTGGAGAGGAGCATGTTTACACGGAATTTTTGACTGACTACTATCCAAAATGGACAATTTATAATATCATCAACGCTGGGTGCAATGTATTATTGTATTGGAGCGGGTGTTTGCATGGAGTTCACCATTTCTATATAAAACAAATTTCAATACAAAGCCAATCCGTCCGTTGCTATAAACGCTATCACAAAATGGCGGACATAAATAGGAATCGCCATCCCCGACGCCGTGCAACATAAAGTTCATAGTAAAACCCCGTAAAAAATATTTCAAACGCTCTAGTTCCATGTAGAAACGCATCGGCCCGGTTTTCTGTCAACTTTTTATCCTATATCAAGGATTCCGGAACTTTTACGAGGCAGTTGTAATAACCTGCAATAATCACGGATGACTCGAATTCCAATGTTGCGATATTTGCCAGGGAGAGATGATATATACGGGTGGTGACACTGTCCCAGTTGTTCTATTTACCCTTGTCAAACATACTTATATTAAATATTTTCTTACCATATATTTTCAAATCAATAAAACGATTCAAAATAAACTTAAGGCTTTATAGTCTTCCTCGCAAAAAGGCGAAAGCAAATATCTTCAGCCCAAAGTGGTTTTCACCATATTTCCTATAAACGCCCCCAACGAGACGATGAGAAATTGGGGTGAAAGATTTCTGTTCGATGCCTTATCCATTTATGCTCATATAACTGTCTGTGACGGCCGGAGGAAAATATTTTTTCGCTAACTTTGCAACTCTATCAAGCCAATTACACAAAATAAATCACACCGCATTCTATACCATGATATTCCTTTGAATATAGTGCAGATTGATTTCGTGCTATCTTCCTAGCTATAGCGGTAATATTCCAGATGCAATAAAATCGGTACCTTCGCTCTGGATTTCATCGGGAATATGTCTTGGTCTCTGTTGCTTCGTCCTTGGCATCGCGGAAAGCCAACCAGTGAACAGGCGAGCCCAGACTGTCTCCAATCAAGATAGCTTATCAACAAAGAGCCGTTATGATTTGATTTCTAAAAGATATCTTCGTATTCATGCGATCTGATTTCGTGTGACTAGAAGACGCAGTTCAAGACGTATATGTCATATTAATTAGTAGTGGGAGACATTTTGATGCGAGAGAACAAAAGAAAAACTGCATGGTGGGAAATGTATTCTTGTCTGTTGCTCCATCTACCGGCACAGAAGGGAGCTTAAGTTCTGGCTGTTTCGAAAAGTGTCTGTATAAATTTACACAATAGACCAGGGGTTCTCAAACATTTTAACTGTGTACCGTATCGGTTTATAAGCATGCATTCCGTAGTCCATAAAAATAAGGTGAATCCGAATTTTATGCACGACTATCAGCTGTACAGTCAAATTTTAGGGTTGGAACCATATCTAGGTCTAACTGCAAAGAAAACTTTAGCAAGAAGAATTTCCAATACTTAGGTGCTAACCGGGATACTATCTTTGTATCGAATTTTCCAAGAAAATAACCTGGCATACATCTTACTTATAATAGATGTATGGCCTGGAGAACGTGACCTTGTTCTGGCGCAATGCAGAACCGATTTTTCAGAAAATCTGCTCCACAGTAATCACCGGCAGAGTCATAAACCAGCCTGCTTACATACATTGCATATGTGCACAAGCTAATCACTGAAGACTGAAATGGCGCAAAACATTAACCCTTCATAATTTTCACTTCAACACCTGACGAAGGAGTGGAGCTCCGAAGCTCGTGTGATAAATAAAATTATTACGCTGTAAGTGGACGCTAAATAAGGTGTGAAAGCAACCAAGACCTTCACAATGAGAAATTCCTATCGCAAATGCATTTAAATGACACTGGTTGAACTAATCCGAGACCTACAGTAGGCTACGAGAAAAACTTACCTCCGCGACCTCCGAGAAACATAAATACACTAAATGAGACTAGTGACGTTACACAGCATTGTATAATCTCGAATATTACGTCACACAGCAATGTGAACCTTGGGTAAAAGCATGGTGGTTTATGCACCAAAAACTACGTTAACCTTTTTCTCGCTTTGCACATAAAATCGTAGTGGCAGAAAATTGTCGCAGTGTCGGAAAACTGTGGTTGTTCGCGTAACCCCGCAATTTTCTCGCGTACCCCATATTGATAATCCCTTACCCTAATAAACACTTGCGTGACCTTTGACACGGACCAATTAGATTCAAACAAGATGTGAACGCAAAAAATCGGTGGAAGAATGAAGGCTTTTAGCAACATTACATACAACATTTTACAACATACATGGTTCTCAGTGGATATAGCCTCACACCTTGCCACTAGATACCTCGTGGATTTACTTTTCAAATACCAATGACACTACGATCTATTGCGCAATCTACACTACTCTACACTGACTATTAAAAAGGCGGGAGGCCAGACCTTTCGGACGGTTGAAAACGTGAAGAAGTCTTTTCAGATAGACACTTTGGACATTCACTGGGTATAGTGCAGTCTTGCTGATAGTAACGGAAATCCTATATATTCTATACGCATCGATGAATTTTAAGTCGTTTTTACTGGTTTACGATTATTCGTCGGTTTGACTATAATACCATGAAATATCCATGTAGCATGGTTCAAGCCTATATAAACGCATCCTTCACAACGTAACTTACGTGAAGCCGCAATAACGGTGAGATTTAAACCGAAGGTCAACGATCTGTTGTTCCGGAAGATCCTGTTACATTCTATATGCATTCGTCAAATATGACAGGAAAGTATGTCAGCATATCAATCATTATTTAAACAAAGATTGACTGTGCACTTTGCATATCAGGTTTGTTAGATTGCAC
>ATSW01005544.1:0-19804 GCA_000444245.1 Botryllus schlosseri
GTCTAGATCCCTATTCCACCCATGGATATTGTAATCCAATTGTTAACCGGAGTGTTGAGTAATGTTTTCAGTAATTTTTGACGTCTCTTATTATATTTCATATTAGATTGTGTTTTGTTTTTATATTCTGCACATTGTTGCGTTGGCGGTAACTCTTACCAGTATTTCGACTGGTTTAAATATGCTACATAATACAGCAAATGATCCTTTTCCATGTGGACTTTATTGCACATTTCTTAAGGTGCTATTAATACGCCAAATCGAAGTCAGAATTCATTCAAAACTCCCAGCCGCGGTGATCGCTACATTCCTAACAGAGGTGCTATGGATTTTGAGAAAAGCAAGTTTAAACTTCTGGCACAAGGTAAATATGTGGCTATTTTCAAACAAGTGACTGTGGTCAGCCTTACCAGTTGTGGCATAACAGAAGCTACCAGTGTCTTCATACTGTGTGACATCGCTGCTATTCTGATTTCATGAGCCAAAGATGTCCCGACCAAGTCCATGCTGTAGGAAATTGATTTGCCTCAATAATTATTATGGATTTATATCCTTCAGAACTGCGAGTTCGGCTCACACTCTTCTTCCACATAAACTCAAAATTCGATCACATTTCAACCAAAATACACTTTTTCGTCGGATCTAAATCCAACTTGATATGGTGATGGCGCTAAGCCGTTAATAAATGTCTATTTTGATATATTTTATCCGCTCGCATACAGATGATGCAGTCGATAATAACTGCAGTATCAGTAACGAGGAATACAAGAAAGCGTTGAAAGAAAACCTTGTGGGCGATCACGGAGAATCCGAAAATAAAATATTGGCATTCAAAGACAAGGCTGTGCCCATGGAAGGATATCAGAATTCCAGCAAGGTCGTGATTTCCTTTGATTCACCGTGCAGTGCATGCTATAGTAATACTTATCTTTTCTATTACAGGTTTTGTACAGCTCCACTAAGAAAAGCCAAGCTAACAGATCAAAATCCAGACACATCCCTACCAATCCAGATAGGATTTTAGACGCACCGCAACTGCTTGATGATTTTTGTAATACTCTCTGATGCGTTGTGTACTTCTGATGTTATTCTATCTGTAATTACGTCTACCAGATCTGAATCTCATTGACTGGAGCACTACGGACCTTCTAGCCGTTGCGCTTTCCGAGAGTGTGTATCTTTTCAATTCCACCACCGGCGATATACAACTTCTGCTGAGCTTGGAGAACACGGACGATTACATCACGTCTCTCCGATGGGTGCCTAACGGCCGACACATTGCCGTTGGCACTAGCAACGCCGATATACAGGTCAGAACCACGTCCCATTGTGTTTGTTTTCGTCCAGTACTTACGGTCTGTTTTATTTTTGTTACATGATCATTGCATATATGACAGCTTTGGGATGTAACCGCGATGAAAAGACTGAGAAATATGCACAGTCACGCTAGCAGAGTTGGTTCGTTGTCTTGGCGGGATGCGATTCTAACAAGGTAAGGGATACTCAGCGGGCATTGAATTGGTTGTTGTTTGTATATTTATGACATCATGAGACTGCCATCTTCCGAACCTCACGGGCTAAATTTTGTATTACCAGTGCAGGAAAATCCTCAATATTAATTTTGGTATTTGATGGTATTTTAAAGTTACTGAAATGGTTTGAAATGTCGCCACCTTTTTATTCATATCGTTTTCTCATCGTTAGCTGGAATTAAAGCAGTGTCCTTTGAATTAGGCGCTTCTCTGTGGTGTTTTACCAAGATTCCAACTTCTAATGTATGAATACAAACCAAATGTATTAGTTCCGAATGCTTTTGCAGCGGCTCTCGTGACGGTCATATTCAGTTCCACGATGTGCGAATTGCTTCTCATTTGATACATTCTTTTGCTGGTCACTCTCAGGTTTGTCATTTTTGGTTTCTGTTTAGTTGTCGTACTAATGTGAAGTGACAATGTTCTGTAGGAAGTGTGTGGGCTGGAATGGTCTCCCGATCAAAAATTTCTAGCGAGCGGCGCTAATGATAATTTGGTGAATATTTGGGATGAGAGAGCGCTTCAGCCTTTATATTCGTTTACGGAACACCAGTCCGCTATCAAGGTATGTGGATTGGGAATGAGATCTAAGTCCCTTTTTCAATATTATTTACCAATTGTTTTTTTTTTTTAATAACAGGCTCTTGGCTGGTGTCCGTGGCAAACGCACGTACTTGCCAGTGGCGGTGGCAGTGCGGATAGGCACGTTCGATTTTGGAATTGCTACACCGGAACCATGATCAATGCAATCGATACTAAATCTCAGGTAGGTTCTACTTCCGTGGAAATTTCAACGATGCTTAGAATCACTGTCGCTGGGGAGCAGCTCCGTTTATTAGTTGTACGTTATGGCACTAGTAATAAATAGCAGGGGTGTGCTGCACAGCCGATGTCCCTTAGAAGAAGTGCCAATCTTGAACACACCTCAATTAGGCCAAGAATAAAGGCACACAATCACCAAAATATCGTTATACGGACTTCGTGGATGAATATTTTTGACAAAATCTACTCCACTACTAAATTCACTAACTACCTTGAATATGCTCGTCAGGAACAATCGTTAGCAACTGGAAAAGAATACAAAAGAAATGATATGTCAACACTTTTGGTTTTTCTCAGGCACACGCTTTGCTAGCGCTATTGAAACTTACTGTTCCTTCAACATTGCTACGAGTAGCTTGTCGTGAAGTTTGTTTAGGACTTTGTAAGATTAATGTGATGTGTTACTTGGCTCTAAAAGGTCTGGAAGTCTACTTACAATTTCTTTCAAACCCAGGTGTGTGCTTTAAAGTGGTCGACCACAACGAGGGAGTTGGTGACGTCGCATGGCTTTTCTCAAAACCAAATCACTATCTGGTCGTATCCCTCCATGAAAAGAATGCAGGATTTGATGGGGCATACCGAACGGGTAATATAGATACAACGGTAAACAATTGTTCATCTTGCAGCCTGTGTTTGGTTTGCAGGTACTCTATCTCGCTATTAGCCCCGACGGAAAGACAGTATGTTCTGGTGCTGGTGACGAAACATTGAGGATGTGGAAATGCTTTGATGTGAAGGGCTCGAAAGGACAGTCGTCGGGCTCGCAAAAGAGTGGCGGCAGTAAAGTGGCGCCATGTTTTGCAATAAGATGAATATAAGAATGGAACACTGTTTTGATTTGTGAGCGCATAAACTCGCACATTTCGCTAAAAACTTGTATACCACGATGGATAAGGCTGGAATCGGCTGTGAGATAAGCTCGCTATTTTATCGCTACTAGTTGAGGAGCCGAAGTCGGTTCACCGTTATTGCCTGTAAAGCAGTGTTCTGCCGGTTGGCAGCTTGTGAATGATGGATCGAATTTCATCTGCCGTAAAGCTGTCCGTGATGAATAAATTCTTCTGACACGTATCGTGGAGTTGAAGTGGGTTTGCTTTTTTTTTCAATATTCTGAGCAATTGTGACTGATAGTAGGATATTGCATAAGACGTGACGGAAGGGTCTCCGTGTTCGTTGTGGTCGTTGCATAATTCATGTATTTAAATGGGCTGTGCTTTTCGACGGTGTCCGAAGTCGTAGTTTTGCTTCAAGTATCAGCAAAATTTCAGGTGGTATTCTGGATCGGGGAGCACCATAGATTGTTCGAAATTGAGATGGCTTTCAGAGCGCCGTTAGCCCTTGAGGGTGAATACGTTATTTTCTCGATAGTGGTGTGACAAGTATTTTAACATTTGCAAATGGTTTCCATGCTAAGATACGGATCTATAAAAACTTGAATATAGCGTGAGTAAAGATCTGATTTGCGAGAACGGATGATGATCGTGTGGCTACCAATGATGTGAAACTAAGAAAACCTGAAGTGAGCATATTTAGGATGTAGCGAAAGGAGTCAGTTGCAGCCTGAATGGAGAATTGTTGCATAAAAAAGGACCGCACTTAAAACATATCGTTGAGAAAACGCATTAATACTAAAAACTAACTTCAGTAGCACTAACAATAACTATAAGAAGGAACATGACACAGGCAATAATCAACTATGAGAGGAAAACGTCAGCGATTGATGATCTCAGATATTATACGCAACCCAAAAGAGTGACGTAATGCGGCATTTACATCAGCTGATTCGTATCGATTTGTACTTATATAAGCCGAGTCAGAAGCGGCAGCGTGATGTTGAGCCAAAGTGACTTTGGGTTGAGCCTGCCGTGTGTCAGTCACGTTTCAGTTTTCTCAACGCTGATAATTACATGAAGACGGCGGGGAAGAGGTCATCAATGTCAGCAAATTCCAGAAGGCATTCAACACTAGAACGCAACAGTATGGATTATTAGTGACCTCCTCAACTACTAGTTTATTTCTGTATAGATGTTCGACGGGAACATTAGAGGGATGACTTTGTGTAATCCACACTTAACAATAGTATTAGCATAGCAATTTACAGTTTAGTCACATTGCCCGGTTGTGGTGACCCTGTATGGAATCGGTGTCCTGTGCTCACGCTATGCTTCATTATTTTTTATTCAATAACTTCAACTTGGAAAATCATCGCTGCTCACATGTTATATCAGGCAAAATGTACCGAGATTCCAGTTGGTGACTACATGCAAATCTATCTAAACACTATACTTTATGCCTTTCTGTGTGACTAAATAAAAAAATCAAAAGTGATAGTAAGTACCTCAAGTCCCGTAATCTGGAACTAACAAAACAGAGTGGGTATGTCCAAGAATACTAAGACTAAGTAGTATAAGCTGACAAATTGATTTGAGTAGGCCTACTGGTCTAGTATTAGAATTTTGTTTCTGACTACCGCTGATAGTTACTGACACGTACACAAGAGCTGCAGAAGTGGCTTGATCATGTTAGAATGAATCATGCATATTAGGCTAATGGTGACTACGTGAAAATGCAAAGGATAAAACATAGACAGCTATTTCAAAATTAACACTTTTGTGTTAATTGCACCGTGCGTTGAAGCTTAACTGAACTGCACAGTGAAGATATTGGCTAGCGTCACATGCAGGGGCGATCATCGTTGCTACCTATCAATTTTTTAATGGTCACATGGAAATGATTTAACTGTCGCTGTGGAATATGTTTTACGATGTCAATTTGTAGTATCATTTTCATTACCATCGGTGTCAGAGTTCTGTGAAAAAAAGTAGGCCTATGTCTAACGTTTCGAGTTGGTTTATCAAAAATATCTATAGTCGGGGTCGTTTGTAAAGTACCATATCAATTCTACAGCCCAGGTAACAGCTGCCATTTATTATGAGCAATTTCTACTTCCAATCGACTAAAATCTCATATTAGTTTTCAGTCTGTCCTTACGTCATTTTGTTTAATTGATCTTTTCCGCTTGTCCATAAATTAATTTCTTAGTTTCTTTTGACTATTGTTTGTCACACTGTATCATATTGGTATAGCTTGAATCTGTTAATCTTGCTTCCTTTCCTCCTTAATGCCAATAACTCACCGGTCCAGAAGTCTCTTGAGATGAATGAAAAAATCGAATCTATTTCTAATTCGTTTTGAATTTTCCAAGATGTTCAAGTTGTACAATATTTGTCTGAGTATCATCAGCCTATATTTATGATATGTATAATAGTATAAACCACTTTGCTAACATCATAGAAGTAACTTCATGGCTATAACTACAATATTACGAAGGTTGTCACTGTTGTTCAATTTGTTATTATCTGAATGTAACTTCTTTATGATATACATTCTCCACAAAATTCAAGTCGTAAATACTTCTTATCAGTCATAATTTTCATTTTAATAGTGTATACAATAATGGTTAACTGGGCAGCAGTAGCAGCAACATCCCTCCCGTTTGTTGGAGGTTTTGCCGGCAGCATTGCTACACAGAAAGAAGTCAAAGACTGGTACAAGACTATCAAGAAGCCTAGTTGGACACCACCAAACTGGGTATTTGGGCCAGTTTGGTCAGGCTTGTATGCTGGAATGGGATATGCTTCCTTCCGTGTCTATGATAGCCTTGGAGGATTCAATGAGAAGAGTCTGGTGCCTCTCGGACTTTACGGTAGCCAACTTGCCCTAAACTGGGCATGGTCGCCAATCTTTTTTGGTATGCATAGTTTGAAATGGGGATTGGTTGAAATTCTAGCACTTGACGCAGCGGCAATAGCGACAGCTGTTGCCTTTTATAAAGAGGACAAAGTGGCTGGTCTTCTGTTTGTGCCATATTTGATGTGGTTAAGTTTGGCTTCATCGCTTACAGCGTGGATATGGAAGAACAATAGTGAAGATAAAAAGGAATAACTTCTTATTAAAATGGATTTATTGGAATGGATTGTACAAAAATATTGTATTGCAAATATTAACATTTAGTTTAATTCCTTAACTGCCATTTATGTGTCCACGGTAGTGGAAGATTCAAGATCAAATAACATGAATTAACATCTAGTGACACTGTTTTCAGCTCACACCTCAGGTCAAGATCATAACTGGATGAAGTAATTTCATGCAACTACCATGAAAGTATTTTTACGGAATAATTACATGCAATTTGAAGCTTGACTAAACAATCTCGCAAGATAATCCATGTACAGTGCATTGATTCAACTTCACCATTCCGCCAATGTTTCTTGCGATGTCTTTTGATCATGTTATTGTCAGTGTTGTTTCAAGTATACTTGATGGACATATATTGAATTTGTGCCATGACTAGTATTTCTCATGTCTGTAATAGCTTGCATATAATCAATGTGTTCGTAAAATTTGAATGCAGATATTTAAAACCTGGTATAATATGCCTAGTTCCGATGAGGAAGAGTTGAAAAATGTAGAGATTACCAAAGCACGAAAGATATTATCTTGGAGGCCATGTTCTCGCGCTCAACAGCTTCCATCCAAAGGCGGTCCAAAATTTTTCGGTCATACTGGAGCTGGTTTTGAAATTCAAAAAGTTAACGATCAGTTGAAGCAGTACGATAACGTACTGTTTTCACTGAAGGTTCGAAAGTCGTCAAAATTAGGAAGAGCGGAATGGTTGGGAGAATATGGATTAGCCAAAGTTATAAAACAGGCGAAATTTATTCAAACTATGGGGCATCATGAAAAGGGATTTTTTGCGCTTTACCCGGAAGAAGCACTGTTTTTGTTGGACATAGGGGACATAGAACTGACACTCAATGATATTCCAGTATCGCTACAAGAAGCTTTCTCAGTCACTCTAGCTGAAAACAACAATTGCATGTTAGATGATTTCATAACGTTTTCAAATCTGGTGAAACGTGGCTACATCGTTAGAAGACATGGAATTCCATTGGCCAAGGCCAAAACAAAGAAACACAGACACCCATCAGACAGTCAAACACCAAGCACATCTAAGCATCCAAAATTGGATGGCACAATTGACATAACGCGTGATGCAGCATCAGATGAGCAAATGGATTGTACTACATCAAACAAACAACGTGATTTCCGAAATTGGTTTATCGGCAATCCTGAATACAAGATATCAGCAGCCAGTCACCCTCCAGATACACAGCAGAAAGCGACCGATCAACCCGAGGTTAAGTTTCCAAACATGGTTGACAGAACGAACAGTGTTTTACCGGCTCCACCTCGAGACTTACTACCTGCTGGCATTCCATCCCAAGATCACTGTATACACGATACATGGTTTCAAAGAATTAAACGGGACAATAGGTCCAATTTGAAAGCGCATCACTCTCACAGAAGCGTTGCCCAGAAAGCAAAGAACTGGTCTGAGTATAAAGCATTGCGATTGGAGGAACGAAATATGTTACAAGATGTGGTTAACTCATGGGAGGTTAAACCGTTGCTGCTACCCGGAACTTGTTCTGTAAGCGAAGGGCTTCAGAAAATCCGAGGAAGTGTGCCCACTGCCACACGAAGTAGAGCGGGGGCCTGCAATTTCAAACTACGATTCAACGTATATGAAGCGGGAACTGCTCCTTTTAAGAAATCAAACCCAGGTCCGGCAAGTTTTGTTGTTGTTGTGACCAACGTCCACGCCAAACCACCAACCTCGTACGATATATTATATTTATTGAAAATAGCCAAGGGCGTACCGTTAAAGTTTGCAGTTGTGGACGACGGAGAAGTCTCATTTTATGAATTTGAAAATGCAAATATACCAATCATTCATTAAAAATCTTCAAGCGACTGAATAAGCTTGAGATGCATCCAATTTTTCACCCAACACAACTTGACTAGGGTAGTCAACTGACCTATACTTTACCAAATATACCAGTTTAAAATCGTTCAAATGTCTTGGGTTTACTGCTGAGGACAGCGCATATACAGTTATAAAAGCACAGGTGTCCTGATGTAGCGCAAGGAATTACCATAATGGTCCACTACATACATAATGTTCGCAACATAGTGTTGATAGCCTCTCAACAGAGGCGAGATACTTTACGCGAGTAATGCTGGGAATGCTCAAGATTCTATGCCAAACTTATCAAAATTTCTCAGTATAATGCTTAGCTGAACGTGGACTTTGCCCATCGCCGTTGTGTGTAGCTTATATCGATCAGCTCCACTGTATATCAAATCTGGATTTTTCAGTTGCAGGCATCCTCCCACAAAATACTGCATCAGCTCCTCTTTCAATGTCCCATTTGGTTTCCATGTTGTACATTCAATCGAATGTAGCCCGGGAGATGACGGTATGTGTGCAAAACCATACGCGTAAAGTTCATTTCTGCCAAATCCGTCTTGGTGCCACACTTGTACATGAAGTCTCGGCCAGCCTTGAAGTCCTTTTGTAGCGTAATGAAGATCTATCGGGTGACACCAAGCAGCGAATTCTTCGTTTTGAGGATTATCGACTTGTGTTTGGCCCTCTTTAATTCCGGCAAGAAGTTTCCATGCCCCACCAGCGTGAATCCCCCACTTACAGAATAATCGATGGTCTGGAAATTCGCTGCCGCCAGACAATTGTCCGATCACATGCACCTCGGCCATTGACAAATTTGCCTGCGTTTGTCTAAAAGGAATACAACTTATCACAGACAGCAGTGTGCTGGATACGCAAGTCAAGTCAACAACAAAATAGTAACCAAAACTAGTCGAGCGTTTATCTTAATTCTAGCTGTTCATTGAGTTAACCCTAAATAATTCAGTTACGTTAAATGATGCTGAGACCGCGATGCTAATATACCCATCTTGGAGCATGTCAGAGTCGATGATCAAAGTTATAAAACTTGAAAACATCGATGGAAAGCATCTTTTAATAGGTGTATAACATTGAAACGTTCAAAAATCTTATTCATAAAAGTATGCATCAATGAGCAAGATGCGCACGGGTTAAAAATTCATTCATTGCCGTGAAGTTCCAAATATATTCATGGTGGTTGGTATTTGATAGGATATGGTACCGTAGTATATAATGAGGTCTGTACCAGTGTGGGTGGATCGTGTTTTGGATAGGGGACAGCAAGGACAATGGTAAGATGTTTCATTAAGCAATAAATTTCCATATATCATACTATGTTCCGAGTACCAGTAGAATTACGTAATGATATTTATGGCTAATTGGCTCTATAGTGTAGCCAATATTGGAATCGGTGTCCTGTGCTCGCACTCAGACGATGTTCTATTTTTTAATATCTTTTATTAAATTACTTTAACTTGGAGAATCATCGCTGCTCACCTGATATATCTGGAAAAATGTACCGAGATTCCAGTATCTTGTATTTGGTACCAGCACCAGGCGACAGTCATTTTCATAACGTTTACATTTATATATTATTTCGCACAGCATCTATGATGTGACATTCAAGCCTGATGGGTCTCAATTGATTGTAGCAGCTGGTCAGAAAGTCCTGGTCTATGATGCACAAGACGGAACTCTCGAAGAACCTTTGAAAGGACACAAGGACTCTGTTTTCACTGTTGATTATTCTCCAGATGGTATAAATCTTTAAACTAACCATTTAGTAATTGCACCAGGCTTCTATCATCTTTTCAACTTCTTCGATTCCAGGCTAGAATTTCTTGCCTTGTATGTTACTGTAACCTAGATGGGCCAACAATGAGAAGCCTAGATGAATCTCTCGGACATAAACATCATTAAAGAGACGAACCCAGTCATTCTCGAACACGCATAGGTCTCATACAGTGGATATCGCATTGCAGCAGTGCATCTTTGAATCACAACGCATTTCACTATATCAAAATCCATAGTTGATCTGTAGTAATTGATGATAATCTAGTACAAGTATAGGTAATTCCATAAATTTCTGCCCAATTACAAGTAAAAGTATCGATTTTCAAGACAAGATTACTTGGAGGGGAAGTAGTGATCAAAAGGTCTAAAATTCACTCAAATAAATATTCCTAATCAATAGAGTCTAGATTGGGATGAGACTATTGCTATTCTATAGCCGGTGACAGCTGTCAAAATTACAAGATGCACATGTAATTATGACACCACAGAGTGGTTTCATTCTTGAAATTATATTCTATCGCCATTGTGCTGGAGCTACATTACACATTCTTCATGACAATTTCATTCATATGAAAGTTTTGAATATTCATCCTAGTTTTCTACTTGACAAAACCTAAAACGGCTTCAAGGTCTCATGAATATGAAGTGGAAATAGTCACAGACAACAACCAGTCTCATCGAACATATGCGTTGTTTGCACTTATAGGCCTTCTAATATGACCGCTCGAATTAGTACTAAATAATCATCCAGTTACATTTTGGCCATTGTAAACAGGGAAACGTTTTGCTTCCGGATCTGCTGATAAGAACGTCATAATCTGGAATGAAGCGCACGCTGCGATCTTAAAGTACATGTGAGTATTGCAAGCTGCAACAATCCTCTACTTCGAGTTTCGTATAGAATTGTATCAATCGATGTTCGTCAGAATTGGTTTGGGCTACAAATTGACATTTCAGATTGAACTTAAGACTACAATCGTAAATGGATGTAACAGATTTTCATATGATACTCGATATTTTAGGCACAACGATGCTATCCAGGCTGTGGCATACAGCCCAGTGTCACAACAACTGGTTTCTTGCGCTATTTCGGATTTTGGTAAGCTTTTATTCTGTTCCTGAAATGTTATGAAATCACTGCCACCGCCAGTTTTGCATGCAAATTGGAATACATAGATTGTAGCTTGTTTTGATTCCTGATGTCCCTTGTCAAAGGATTTTTGTTTATCCAGTTTTAAATATTACTGCTGATGAAATTTGATCCGGTGAATTATTTGAATAATTTCGCTGTTGTTACCCGTAGCATCCAATCATGCTTGATACCGTGACCTTGATTTTACAGGCATTTGGGCACCGGACCAGAAGACTGTTAACAAACATAAAGTCAGCAGCAGAATCACATGCATAAGGTAGCAGTTATTAAATACAGACTTGTTGCAGTTTTGGTCACTTCTACCTAGTAACTTACACAGGCAACCTGGTTTAAAGTTGCTCTAAGTGTCTATGACAATATTAGATCAGTCCAATCTTTTCAATACACTTTCTAGGCATGTTTGATTAATGTTGAGTTATCTCATTACCGTGAAGACATCCTGGAACAAAAAGGGGCAATGAAAGTGGCGGAATGAATTTTTTATCCCAAAATTTTGTATTTACAAGCATTGTGATGCCGTCATTGCTAATGTATATTATCGTGTTGAATATTCTCACATCGTTGACAACAAAATCAGAGGTAATGGAATTCTATTAGCATAACAACTGAGCTATGGTGACTGCGCTATTCAATAACTCTCTTGACTGATGTACATTTGTACGTCCCCGTTCATTTTATTTCCAACCTCTACTCCAAGTTTTCGGTACTTTTGTAAGGTTGCAGTTTTCAACAATTCATTTTAATTAAAACATTCAATCGAGCCATTCAAGTGCATTTTTAGCTGGACGAACGATGGGCAATACTTTGCTATCGGGTTATTCAACGGCATAATCAGTATCAGAAGTAAACTGGGAGAGGAGAAAGTGAAAATCGAAAGGCCTGGCGGTACGTTGAATCCGATTTGGACTCTGCAATGGAACCCTAACAAGTATGTACTAAGCTACTAACAAAAATTGTTGTGCTTCATCGTTTAAACTTGTTTTTTACACAGGGAAGATTTCGACGTCCTCACGGTCGGAGATTGGGGGAAATCATTGTCGTTTTACCGGTTGAATGGGAAGCAGGTATGTATTTTTTTATGCTATGTTTTTGATATGTTCTCTGCAATTTTGAGTCCCCACCCTCGTGGTAAGTTGGGCGGATCCCTCGAGCAAGACCAACAACTACACAAATATATTCTGTTGGCATTATCAAATTTTTTCTTCTGGAGTTACAGCATGCCAATTGCAATAAGTAGGAGCTGCGTGCGTGGTCTGGTAGTATTATTTCTTTGCTATGTATTTAAATAATATATTTTATATCTACAGTAATTCTCCCTTTTCTTGTTATTTCTAAAATTATGAATAATACTCATGGTGCAAAATACTCATCTCATTGTTATAACGTGGTTGTGCCCTTGATAGGGGCAGCTGTGATTCACTTAACTACTACATTCACTGTATCGACCATGCTGACATAATTAGGAGTCGGCCTATAGCTTAGTATTTTCTATATAATTGGTTTTACGGCGCTTCTTGATTGCTGGTTATATTACAGTGGTGTAATGATTAGATCGTGTTTTCAAAATAGCAATATTGAAATTTTACAAATTTGCCAAATATTTTTACATTTTTCATTATGTCAATATTAAACTGCCGTGCATATGAAGGTAGGTTATGACAAATTGAACTACTGACTCCAATGGTCCTGATTTCAGACTACTTCTACTTCCCAGTTTTCAATTTTTTAGATACTTTTGTATTTAGTTGGTTCGCTTTTGACCACATTTGTATACGGCACACATCATTGAATATTCTAAGAAATCGACGCCTCAAATTCAGTATCGTTGACGCTATGATTTATTGCAGATTGGAAAAGACGTGAAATTAGATTTCGATCCGTGCAAAGTCGGCCATTTCAACAACGGAAAGTACCTGGTCATCGCCGGTTCAAACGGACGCACCGGACTCTATTCTCGGGACGGTGTCTTTCTCGGACTGGTCACAGAGACAAAAGACAAATGGATGTGGTCGGCCGCGTGGAAGCCGAACTCAAGTCACATTGTAAGGATTTTGTTATTTCACATTCACGGTTTCTTACGCTGAATCAAAAATAATCTACCAATTAATCCGTCTACTATTCCAGGAGTTGCCTATCCCTACTCGCCTGCAATAGTTGTTCCATGATTAAAACAGGCATAATCAAGCGACGAATACCGATAGCTCTGAGGGCAAGCGGTTGCTTGTATCTTGCCTTTTGACATTGAAATATGCGACGGTGTGCTCTTAAATCCATGATTAACTGCAAAAATATCGACTTGTCTGCTGAAATGTCCGGTGAAGCCAGAGGTTTTTTGACTTTTGTCCGTCCGAGGCTGAAATTCTACACTCCAGAGCACGATAACGATACCATCTCGATTCAGTAGATAAATAGGCTGTGTTTTGTAAGTAAATCATCTTGAAAAATAAGCTGTTCTAGAGTTACTTCTTGAAAATCACTACTTGTAATTATAATTGAGTAGAAATTTACAGTCCATCTTCTACTTTCCTTTGGATGAGATCAGCGATCGCATTCACCACATTTTTTTCTTCTGTATCTTTCAGGTTAGCGGCTCGCAGGATGGGACCATAACTTGTAACAATTTGATATTTTCCACCGTTCACGGGCTGTACCGGGACCGCTACGCTTATCGGCAAAATCTGACCGATTTGGTGGTGCAGCTGCTGTCCGCAGTGGACGTGGACGACACGTCGAGCGGGTCAAAAATATTTTTGCGCTGTCACGATCTCATCAAGAAGATCTCGATATACAAAGATAAGCTTGCGGTGAGTGATTTACCATCCTGTGCTGTGGTGTAGTTGTTTCTATAGCTATCTCCATGTTCTTGTATAGTATAATGTACTTATTGTACTATCTTGATGCGGAGATTTGATCCGAAAGTCATTTGTAGATATCGTCTCATGATATAATGGTATTTTTATCAAATACATTTGAACGACTTTATGCTGTATTTATAGAGTTGTGGTGTTTTAAGGTTCTACTGTTTTAATGGTCTTTGTCATATATTTTGATTGTGTATTTGTTTGTGTGTGTCTGAGAGAGAGAGATTGAGATACAATATCAGTTATCATCATGTCATTCGTTCATGATTATATGATTTGCGCATGTAAAAAAGCTAAAAGACTTCTGAATTGCATTTTGATTGATTGATTGATTGATTGCGTTAGCAAAATTTGTTACTTGAGCAATTTGTTCCATAGTATTCGAATATCATCTACAAGGTATGATGTAATTAGATATACAAACTGAGATCTCAATTTTGTAAATATGATATGATCACAGCATAAATCTCTCCGAATACACTCAACCAGAAGAACCCTCAAATATGTATTTGCACGCTCTCTATGTTTCATACACTGGCCCGGCCGAAGCCTTCGATTTACAAATTAAACATTTCCAAGTCTTGTGTGGAATGGTAATAAAATTCAAATAACCCACGGAGTTGTGATCAGCATTTTCGGTTTTTACATTGGCCCGTGGCTTGACTACCCGTAGAACTCATTAGAAATAGGAATGATATTTCTTCGACCAGCACAGGGGCCAATCTGAATCGGGTAGCTACTTATTTTCAGGTGCAACTTTCGGACCGGATCGTCGTGTACGAACTCGTCGAAGACCAGAGCATGTCGTTGATGTATCGGCCCAAGCACAAAATCATGAAGAAATACGAATGCAACCTTCTGGTGGTGTGCACCAATCACATCGTGCTCTGCAAGGTAACCTGTTGCGATTTCGTTCCGCGCTGTATTTCTGAAATCGACTCCGCTGATTTGACTCCGCAGGAAGCCACTCTTACGTGCTTGTCGTTTGATGGGGTGAAGCAGCGAGAATGGCTGTTGGATGAAATATACGATATGTGAAGGTCATCGGTGGGCCTAAAGGCCGAGAAGCAATGCTTTTAGGGCTCAAGAACGGACAGGTAGGATCTACAATTTTTTTGACGAATCCATTTATAGGTAGCCGATCGTTGATTTGCATTTTAAACTGTGTCTCGATAAAACGCTTTTCCAGGTTCTTCAAATTTTTGTGGACAACCCTTTCCCGATAACCCTCCTCAAAATATCGGGGTCGGTCCTGTGTCTCGATCTGAGCATGAGCCGGAATAAGCTGGCCATCGTGAACGAAAACTCGTCGCTACTGGTGTACGACATCAACACGAAAGAGCTTTTGTTCGAGGTAAGCTCCCGTATCACATGAACGAGTGCTTACGACAGGTATTTCTGTCCAATTTCGGATGTAAATTTGTAATCTTAAAAATTCGAAATCCGATTTTGTATTACATGAGCAATGAAAACTGGGGGTCTGCTTTAGCTAATCTGAGTGATATCATCAAAATATCAACAGAAATTGAAAAAAAAATGATTCAAAGACTGAAAAAACTACTTCGTTTTTGATGGTGCCTTGTCCTCTCAAAAATGCCCCATGGCTCAAGAGAACACACAAGATAGAAGTCAAACAATAGAAGGCCATACGCAATTACACATTTTAACCTGTCTGCATCCAGTAAGATGTAAGTAATGTCCCGATTCATGATATTGAAAACTATATGGGCCTGTATCTAAGTAAAGCGGATATAAGAATTTGTCGACACCGATTATTTCTAATTGAAACTAAATCTGAATCTTAACTCAATTGGTCCTGTATCCAAATGTAGCGCGTATATTTACTGTATAAGAGTAATATTATAATACAAACTGGCAAGTCTTCAAGATACTTATACCTTTCAGGAGACATTAATAGAGTATTTAGTAACAATTTTCACAAAAATTACAAAATGCAACCAAGGCCCATATCAGTTCCGATCGAATGCGTCACATCCCGTGTGTTTCGCGGCAGGAAAAAGACGCCAACAGCGTGGCGTGGAACAGCCAAAACGAAGACATGCTCTGCTACTCCGGCAAGGGTATGTTGTCGATCAAAGCCCGCGACTTTCCGCCACACCAGCAGCGCATGCAGGGCTACGTTGTGGGATATTGCGGGTCGCGGATATTTTGCCTCCACGTACACGCGATGAGAGCGGTCGACGTGCCGCAGTCGGCGCCGATGTACCAGTATTTGGAAAGGAAAATGTACAAGTGAGGGACTAAAATTTGTATTTGTGAGAATCAAACCTGGCTTGCGACCTGTCCCAGCCCACTCCCACCACGGCATAGAACAGTTACCGGTTGTTTTATAGGCAGAGGAGGTCAAAATAGTCATTTTTCGTACTGTAGCAGAGGTGAAAGTAATATCATAAATTTCTACTCGGGTACAAAAAGAAACAATATCACTGTCATAATGAAAGTATTTCAAGTGGAAACACTTTTTGAAATTGTAGGGCGCTACTACGAAAATGCACAATTTTCGAGAATAATCTCAGGTACCGGCACATAGGGGCTGGGCTCCTGCCCTATTGCCTTGAACTAGTTTAAAAACTTAATCATTTGAGTAAGTATTGCAACTAGGCAAAACCTACTTGTGTACTCCGAAGAATTAAGTAGGCTGCTTTGTTACTGACTTCCTCTGTCCTCTAACTGTGTTGAAAAAATACGTGCTCCAACAAGCCTAGAAATACCCTGTATGATCTAAATCACCGTTACAAAATTCACCCCTTCGATTTTGACGGATGTTATGTACAGCGAGGCACATGAGATTGCTTGTCTCGGCGTGACGATGGGCGACTGGAAGAATCTGGCGCACCACGCCCTGGAGGGGTTGAATTTTAAAATCGCAAGAAAAGCTTTCACGCGGACGAAAGATCTGAGGTACTTGGAACTCATACACAACATCGAGGTGAGCGCTTATATTATCGAGTCGTGTGTCCAGATCTACGTTTATCTCTGACTAAATGACCTTGAGATCTTGGAATGGATTATGTTCGGCCATTCACCATCGCTATAGTCATTGACGTTATACTTGAGTGAGAGCAGATCATTCTAAAAATGCTTGGAAATCTTTGAAAAATGCTCGAGTAGCTTTAACCACTCCACCGCAATCCTATTCTCAATTGCCTGCGTGCCGTGAAACTATCGAAATTAATTTCTACTGGACAATATTTAAAAGTGATGTATAAGTATCTTATGAATAAATATTGTCCAACAACACAAGCTCTTGTGTATGAAACGTATGTAGCGATTACCTACTTCTCTACTCAATTCCACAACATATACACGGGTAGTCGCTATTTGTGACAAATCTGCGATCTACAAATCTGCTTGTGTAGTATTACCACACGTGCTGGACTAATTCCTGAGTAATTTGTTTGTTTGGAATCTTGGCAGGATATATCATTTGAATAAATATTTTTAGTATTTGGCGTTAAACAAGATGTGCCCGTTTCACGTACTTATTGGCTTACTCGCTGTATTATTCCTACTCGTGTTATTTATTCCATCCTATTCTGAAGGCGTTCTCCCATGCTTTGTTTAGGAACGACAGAAAAGGGGAGAGGATAACACCGACGCCTTTTTGGCCGATATATATTCGCATCAAGGGCACTTTTCCGAAGCTGGGAAACTCTACAAGAAGACAGGTTACGATCAAAAAGCTCTGAACATGTATACGGATTTGAGAATGTTCGAACTTGCAAAGGTAAATGTGAACAAATTGCTAAATATATAAATGCTTTACTCACCGGCGTCGAGGTACGCTTGATCCTCTCAGATAATGTTGGATATATCTAAATTATTTCGCTACATTTCATGCTAGAATTTGTTGGGTTTCCCGAGTTTGTTTGCTGAATTATTGGGTCTGTGCTTGAACCTTAGTAATTATTGCCGTCTGATGTTTTTGCTGGCTGAATTCTGTACGCGATCCTCTGTAACATATTTCGACTCCTGGCAGGACTTTGTCGGCACTGCTGACCCGGTCGAGCAAAAGCAATTGATCGCAAAGCAAGCGGACTGGGCCCAAAACACGAACGAACCCCGCGAAGCTGCTAGCATGTACCTCGCCGCTGGGGAGACGCTGAAGGCAATCAATATCATTGGCAGAAACGGCTGGACCGACATGTAAGTATCGACTGGATTAGGAATGTACATTAGGGGTATTCAAAAATGACTTTTTTCTCAAATCGTACCGGCTACTTGATAAAATTGTTCAGTTACCTAATTTAAGCCTACACACCAAATTTGGCTTAATTCCAGCCAGTAGCCGCATTGCTACAGAAGAAAGTTTCGATTTATTATATAAAAATAAATAACAAAAAATTTGAAAATTTTCTGTTCACTCCATGAAAGTGTTAGGCTGTATACAGAAACGATGCTCACCAAATTTGGTTCAATTCCAACCAGTGGAACCAGAGTTATCGCCGTTGAAAAAATTGGATTATGAATAAAATAGTATTGACGGTGACCAATTCTTTAATTATTTATTATAGTGGTGCTCACCGTAAATACTATTTTATTCAAATCCAAATTTTTCATCGGCAATAACTCTGCTTCCACTGGTTGGAATTGAACCAAATTTGGTGAACATCGTTTCTGTAGACAACCTAACACTTTCATGGAGTGAACAGAACAGAAAATTTTCCAAGTTTTTGTTATTTATTTTTAAATAATAAATCGAAACTTTCTTCTCCTGTAGCAAAGCGGCTACTGGCTGGAATTAAGCCGAATTTGGTGTGTAGGCTTAAATTAGGTAACTTAACAATATTATCAAGTAGCCGGTACGTTTTGAAAAAAAAAGTCATTTTTGAATACCGGTAGCCCTAATGTACACTGTGCAGCCGTTGTAACTAGTGGGCCATATATATATACATATATATATATGCGGTCAACCGTAGGTTTTTTAGATGTTGCAAGGCTCACGATCTCGTTAAACAATTGGTAGCTGTGATGGCATGACTTATTAATAAACTTCGGTATCATAATGGAATCTTGACAAATCATAAATAAGCCTGCTTGGATCGTCGCGAATTTTTTTTGCAGTTTCAATTTGTGATTATGTTCAGAATAAGTCTTCGTTACTGACTGATAGACGTTTGTCGCTGATTAAACTAACCCTAGATAAGCGAATTTGCCTTTGTATTTTTTTCAAGGAGCAACCTTTGTACTCGTGTATAGACATGGCTCACGGATGGTACGAAAACATAATCACTTGAGTGTGTAGTTCAAGTAGGCAAAACCTTCGAAAAAAAGGAGAAATACTTGTCACTGACGACCTATGTTGATACCGCAGGCCATTGGTATTCCAATATCAACAGATCAGTCGACATGTATTTAAATTCAACTTTAGGACTTTAATCTTTATTCAGGCTTATCGACGTAGCTCGTGGATTGGACAAAGCCGATCGCGAGCCGTTATCCCGATGTGCGCATTACCTCAAGCTACTGCAGCAGTACCCGTACTGCGCCGAAGTCTACAACAAAATGGGCGACAAGCGAGCGCTCATCGAGCTGCACGTCGAAACAAATTCCTGGGACGAGGCTTTCGCGCTGGCCGAGCGATATCCAGAGTATAAGGACGAGGTGTATGTGCCGTACGCACGTTGGCTGGCGGAAAACGACAAATTTGAAGAGGCGCAAAAAGGTATTTTTGGTATTGTTACCCAGCAAAATGGTCAAGTTGTTTTCGTTACAGGCTACGTCACCATAATATTGCAATAGTTACCGGTATGTTAAAAGAGCCATGTTTAAAGCCTGGGTAGTAAAGGTCTTAATAACTGCATAAACT